>JAQFXU010000709.1:0-43362 GCA_034693705.1 Spatulosminthurus flaviceps | reverse complement strand
TCTCGTTAGGGAACAAGACTTGTTCTCTAGCGTAAAAAGACACCTCCAAAACGATACCCCTGTTCTAACAAATATCTAAATTCTCGCTGTTTACGAGAAGGGGGGTCAAAATTGTCTCGTGTACGATTAACGAGAATGACCAACTCTGAAAATAGGGATTGTTTTTTAAAACAAGCTTGTTGACTTCATAGCATTGACCTTGAGTTGTGATACCTATGCCTATAACCCAAATTTGTAAATACCACCTGCTAGTAAGAAGCTCGCACAATAAGTTACGTTACCTGTATCACATATCACACGATTACACCACTAAATGACTATTAGTTCACTGTTTACCCTTAACTTAAATGTTGTTTCTTCAGCTTCGAATTAATCCTTGTTGGTCTGGTTTCTTTATGATTGTTTACGATACCAATTAGCATTAATTATGCAGGAATAATCTCGAGAGCTGTAATTTCTGAATTATTATGCGTTGTCGCAATATATTTCGGTAATAGAAATAGTAATGACATTCTTAACGATTCCTTAACAAGAATAAAAGATGGGAGTTGATTGCTATAATTATTGCTCGGGTGATTATAAATTATAACTGGTGCTACTAAACTTACTGTTAGACTGATCTTACTCATCAGATTTCCATCGGTTAACGCTACTGTCTAAAACTTCCAGTTTTACCGAATTTTGCCGATACTTAATTAAACTCTTAAGATGTAGCCGTTTAACAACTGCAGACGTTAAAATCTTTGTTTGTAATAGTATTTATTTCCAAAAACTGCAGTTGCACTTGAGCGATGAAACGTATGTATGTACGACAATTTTTTTAGTAGTATCTAGTAAATGACAAAATTATTTTGCTTAATGTTAGTACAATATTGAAATATTTTATTTACATGAAAAACTTCTACTGCCATTAAGGGTGATTTTACAATATACATAATTGTCTAGTATTTCCGATTACCTTATGTAAATACAATTTGTATGAATTTGCTTGTTTATCGTAGTTTGACATTGGGTTATTTAGAGTTGAAAGCAGAAGAAAGTAGTTTTTATTTATAATTTGTTGGCTATTAAATATAGTTTACTGTGAGGGAAGTGACCACAGCTTAACAGATTTATCTGCACTTGTTGACAAAAAACTGAAGTCAGTCGGATGCCAGCGTCCAGATATAATTTTATCCTCATGCGAAGCAACTGGAACAGACTTAAGGCTTAGAGAAAGATCCCCCTGTAAGTCTGTTAACATGAGACGTTGGTCGTACCTGCGAAGTAAAAAAAACGTTACGAATTTCTTAGTGTTTCGCCTTTTTAGTATGTGCATGTTGAAATACATCTGTTTTAAATAATCGTTGATCACTAAAACATGAAGATTTACCCAGCAGATAGAAGGTAGTAAGCCTTGGGAGAAAATCGGACAGATCGAACATCAGCGGCATGTGGTTTAAAAGTTTGTATTTGACGATTGCCTCGGATATCATACAAAACAATGGCCGAGTCCTCATGTCCAGAAACTAGGAGCCTTCCTGTCGGATCCACGCAAACAGAACCAACCGGTGATTTGGTGGTGGAAGACGTAGCGCTTGTCAAAGGTGATATCAAATTCACACATCCACGGGTGCGCAAATCCCAAACACGAATTGATTTATCCTGTGACCCACTGCAAAACATGACGCCTCCCCAGTTGTAGAGCGATAAAACAGGTGCTGCATATAAATAAACCACATTGTTACTCAATTGTTCTTATAAGGCAACGCAGGTACTCAGTGATATCTTAATATCTAATTCATGTTTGTACTGAGAGATTTCTTTGATATAGTCGTTCAGCCAAGCTTAACGGATCGATTGCCGACACATGTCAATATCTATTACCAGAATGCCCAGCCAGAGCTTGGAAAGGTGTTGCAGTCATGCAATCCGTCACGTATATTTTACAATCGCCTGCTCCACCACTGACCAAAAGGGAAGCCTTGTTGCTCAGATCTTCAATAAAGCACACATCTCGAATGGTCCCATCGTGCATCGTCAATTCGACTTCCTGGTTATGGGTGAAATCCTCGCGGTTCATATCTTCAAATCGGACTAATTTAACTGTTTTGTCATTGCTTCCTGTGGCCAGCAAATTTCCATCGGGTGACCATCCACAACAGTAAATAGAACCCTGCAAAATGTAAAGTAATTGTTACATTAGGCAATTCGTCATGCATATCTATATATTCCCACAACAAAACAGTCATGCAGGATTAAGAACCTAATCGAAGCAAACACACTGTTAAATTGTATAAATTGTATCATATAGCAATAGCTGCCCCACGCCGATACCGTAACATTTTTCTACTACCTCCATAATTCAACTTGAATTATTCATATTCAAGGATTCTGTATAAATAGCCACATTTTATCCTACTTGGTCAGCTAGAATAACAAGGTTTACATCCCAAAAGATCGTGTTAGATTATTATATTTCCTTTTCGACCACCCAATGGACATGTCCAAGACATAATATTTACATCTAAGAATTAGATACCTAACTCCGTTAAAAGCAACAGAAGTGTAGTACATACGTATTTTATGGCGTCGAAAACCTTCAAAAAAGTCAATTTCGTTTCACGCCTACAATTTAGATATGTACAGCATTCAATTACATCTACACTTGAGAGATACCATCAATGATTTTGAAACTGCGAGGAATTTCAAGGTAGCGAAACAAACTAGCATGCAAGTTAATATATATATTTACATGGTTTAAGCATGAAAAATGTTGACAGTAAAGGAATTAGTGGTAGGGTGATGATTACCATCGTAATAGGTGCTAAGTAGTAATTAAAACTAACTCACTTCGACTGTATGTTTGGAGTAAAGGTGTCAACACTTGTCACTTCTATTGTATGGAAAGGATAAGGAAAACAAGTTTCCGCATTGTCAGTTAATAGGAAAGTCACACAAAAAAAAAATTTTCTTGTATGCTCGGGCCAGTAATTGCATAGCTGTGTTTTTTCTCTCGCTGCATTAAATTTTAGAAGAGCTCAGAAAAGTTTTTTTTCTCCTTTGCTTTTATCCTCCTGCCATGAATTTTTTCAACAACATTTCCTCCAACTTCAGAGACACTCACTCATAAGATGCCCTGATTCTAAACTTCTTTCATGAACATATATGTACCAAAAAAATAATACTTGGGAACATATAAAGTAAACATTATGTGTGTATGTATCAGAATGTTTCCTTATAAGTTTTTTTCTTCAACTATTTAAGAGCTCAGGATTTCTTCTACGTCGGTTATGATTGTTACGAATGATAATCATCCATTATATTACACAGGATTCATATAACCCTAGGACCAATTCCCACTTTTGTTGACAGGTGATGATGATGAATGTCATGGTTGTTACATTCTTGCCATCTCTAAGTTATACATGCACATGAGACATGAAGTTGTTCTCTATCTCTCTCTCTCTCTCTCGAGTGTCATAATGACTGTTCCGTTTGGAACTTTTGCAAGCTGTAAGTAAATAATAACATCGAAGTCCCATGCGAATTTTATGAATACCACCCACCTGAATGTCAAGTCAACAAAGATCTCTCTCAGCTCTGAACCATCTGTGTATAGCCATATAATAACAAGTTCCACTTGAGATATTTTTTTTCCTTAAGAAAAGATTGAATCATCTCCTTTCAAAGAGTAAATATTTTTATCACATGGAAAAAGATTTCCCTATACATACGAATCCTTACGCACCTTAGCCTCCCATCTGATGATTACCTCCTGCCTTATTCACTCACATTACCAAATTTATACATTTGAACGGTGACCCAGCAACACCCACATACTGGGAGAAAATTGTTTATCTAATATGTATGCTTATTTCGTATTAATCGTTTATATTCAAGAAAAATTACGAATCCTTTCCATGTATGCATGCTAAACTGCAACCAATTCATTCTCTACATGTCAAGAATAAACAACCAGTTGTTTTCCTTCTCTTCCTACATGCATTTTTTTCTTCTTTTTTCTGTATTTGCAAAAAAGGGAAAAACTAAACGAAAAAAAATACTAAAACTCATTTACTTTTGTCCATCTCTCTCTCTCTCTCTCTCACAGCGTAAAATATCATGTACATTATTGCACCACCATTATGGCAAGCACATGTACACGACCGCTTACACTATTTACACATCATGTATGTATACACATTATAGTACCGAACCTACAAACAATCCCAATTGTAATGGTGACTGAGCAAAGAGAAAAATTTCACTTAAAATATTTATGAGATGCAATAATAATAATTATTATTATGTGGTTAGCGTTTAATTTATCTTTTGTTTTTAATGAACTAACTGCTTTTGCTAAAAAAACTTACATAAAGCCTCCTCAACCCAGCCCGTATCATTCTCTATATGCGTGTTCAAATACCACAAAAAGCTACTATAGCAGATGACATATTCACCGAAAACAACGTTAGTGTTACACACTTTAATTATTTAGGTTTTGAAAGTAATTTGTACATAATTTGACTCTACCCCTTAATAATACCTAGTTGTATACATTATTTCTTCCTTTTTTTACGATTAAGTAACAGGAAGAGAAGAGGTAAGATTTTTAAGAGGAGAAACTAATAGTAATTTTGATAAATGCACTCCATGCTCTCTCTCTCCCTCTTCACATATTGTATGCTCCTTCACAGCACAACCACACGGCCATATATTCCATGCAGGGATAATAAAATCCCTCTTTTAATATTCTCTCTACACCATCCTCGTACTATTATTGTAATTGTGTACAACTCATTATTATTGCAATTTTAAAGTAATTGTGGAAGTAATTCGAGAAATCCCAGCAACCAAAAACTATTCATATAACACGTGTACAAGCTCATCGGATCCAAAAATGGTAATTAAAGTTTCCATTAATGTGGATTCCTCTCTCTCTCTCTCTCTCTCTCTATAGCTAAAGAAAAGAATTGAGCCTCCGCCCGTCCTCACTCACTAACTCAAGCTTTATCCAATATAGGATGGTCTGTGGTTTTAAAGAAAATTTAATTTAAAGGGAGATCTTACTTGATTACATCCCTTTGATTCTGATTTATGAAGAATGTGATTTGGTTTCACTGAATCATGTTTTCGGAACGTGAATGATGCATATATGTATTTATTATATTTCAATTTAACGTGGAGTATATTAGATCCAAAGTATTTCCACAGGGGATTTCAGAGCATTGAAATTGGCCAGTCCTAAATATATGTACACACTGTTGTTTTGACGCGGTTAGAAAATGATGGAAACCACAATGAGGCAACACTTTCGCTTGAGATGTTTACGCAGGGAACAAGTTCTGACGTGATCTCTGCATATCTCTCTACGTATACGTTGTTGACAAAATTTGTGGAAATAAAGACATTGGACTTCTGACCATCCATGCTTGAAAATTAATTGAGTAAGCATTAGCACACCCTCAACGGTTCTATATATCTAAAGATTCCACATGGGTTTGCAGGTGTAAGTTCTTAAAGTTGAGAGGACAGAGAGAGAGAGAGAGAGAGAGAGAAAGAGATAAAAATAATTTTATTTTCCTCTCCTAATGCTCATTGTTCATGTTTGTATTAATTATGATCGTTAGCTTTCTTATTCGTGCTCTTTCCAAAGGTTCTTGTTCTGTTGTGTTCTCTGAGCTTCGGAAACTTGTAATGAGTTGTGAAATACGACCTATGTGTCTTCATTCTGAAGAGAGATACTAGTGTAGTAGACAAGAGCTACATACTTGAACATTAAAGGAAAAGAGAGGAAAAGTCTTGAGAGTGAGATATGAGGTTTTAAACTAGTGCATGCTCCAAACTCCGTCCTTTTTACTAGACATTAGAGGTGAAGGAAAAATATAGTAAATTATATATTAAATATTATTTATATGCATTCATTCTCGTTCTTGAGACGCACGCTTCGAGAAAGTAGCCAGGGGCCGTAAAGTTATTGTGTATTTCGAGGATATTTAGAATGACAGTCCGCACAGATCGGAACTTAAGTTGCGATTCATTGGCATTGAAAAAGTCGTGACTTGAGACATGGCAAGGCAGATTGATAGTGTTTTTTTTCTTCTCGTGAGTAGATCTTGTGTATATGGTGAGAGAGTGTCACGGTGTGCTCCAGCTTCCTTCTTCATATCCTTCCCATAAGAGCGATGGTCTCGATAGTCATAATTGCAGGGTTGAATGCAACTTGTCTCTTATGCCAAGTGCTATTTTATATTTATACGCACTTAAAACTTCCTTCCTTCTAGGTTGTTGGAAATACACTTTTTATAATCAGAATAATATCCAAAGGGTTTCGTGTGAGCATATACACACATGTATTTACCACTATACTCTATCTCTCAAAACTTTAAGAAGGCTCCTAAGCTGGTGATGACTTGATTCATCAATCAAGAATACGTGTGTGTTTGTGAGAGATACGTATCTGTATATTTATTATTATTATGCATTTCTTTCCATTTCAAATGATCTCCATATTCTCCCCCCGAGCAGACAAAAAATCATTTTACCAAGAACAGTCCCTTCTTTTCCTCACACAATCTCCAACTTACTCATTCAAAATTCCTGCTGTTCTTGTCATCAATCAAATTGAAAATATTTGATTGCTTGCATACATTTTCCTTTGTAGTAAAAGATAAAAAAAACGCCTCATTTTTGTATGTCATCCTCGCAGTTCTTTCCGTCGTGGCTTGATACACACACACACACATACCCAAACAAAATATAAGTATAAATTCAAGTAGTATATAAAAAGGATTTAAATACCCCAAACCCCAAATCAAGTGCTATCAATGTTCTCACGCCTTCAGGAAAAACTTTTAGATAATAAATATGTATAAAATGCTAGTCCTTGGAAAAAGGAATGAAATTACCAAGCCCTTCTCGTATAGCATATGTATATAAATTATACATTTCTATACCCAAAGTTTGCTTTTAATATTTGAAGGGGCTTTTGTAGTGTAGAACATATAAGATATAAATACTTGTGCTATACCTATATAAGCTATACTTTATATGCATTAAAATTTGCATAATATCTCAATTCTATAGGAAGAGACTGGGAAATTTTGGAGCAATTCGAGGAACTTAATTCTTAATAAGAACTTTTAGATGAAAACTTTTCTCAGTTATGGCCTACAGGAAAATAGAAAAATATCCTATGGGAAGTTATTAGAGTGCAATTTAATGTATAAGAATAATATATATTTACATACATACAATGGATCTTTCTGTTGCTCCGCTATTCTTTCAGCCATATATAAATGTACACAACTCAAATTATATAGAATAGACTGTAAACTTGCAGTACAGTGTACAAGATTATAGGAAATGGAAAACAAATTTTTTGTTTTTGTTTGTAACGTTGTTGCTCTAGTACAAGCAGACAGCATAGAGCTTGTGATCAAATTGCTATGAGCAATGTACAAAAGTAACGGGTAATGAGTAAGCTGCACCTAAATCTCAGTACTGGATGTTTTGATAAACTGTATATAGAAAATAAGTAAAGCCTTTCGTTCTCTTTACCTTCACATATTTGTTACCTATCTATGGCGAAAGTATGATTAATTTGTTGTTGGCAAATCCTTAGATTTTTTGACAGTTTATATGTACTGTATAGTGTAATGTATAGTAGTACACTCCTGTACATGAAATTAAATAGCGTTTCAAAAGCTTGCTCTTGCTTCTCTTTCAAAGCAAAACTATATAGATATGGATGTACAGTAGATTCTCTATATAGTGGTTCCCCCTAAGATGGCATTCCCTCTACAGTGGCAGACTCAAATCCTCCCCAGAGATTCCACATATTTAAGGTATAAGCTACAGTGGCAGGGTTTTTTGAAAAATCTCTATCTATAGTGGCAGAATTTTTCGGTTTTTAGACTTTTTTTGCTCCTTTTTTGGTCAAAATGAGACCTTATTTAGCGGAAAAATGAAAAAATACTGCATTGAATGGAATCAAAGTTACTTTTTGACGTGAATCAAGGGAATTTCATCTAAAGTTCCCGTAATGCCTTCAGAATTGGCTTGACCTTAAATCTTAATAGGGAAAATGCATGGAACGCTATAGTGGCATCTCTCTGTAGTGGCAGAATTTCTGGGATCCCACTATATAGAGAATATACTGTAGTACTGAAAAATGTAAAATTTTTAAGCTTTAAATTACGGAGATAGGAGGTACACATGTATTTAAAATTCATACGTAGCTATACTATGTGTATACACTTCAACTAATTTATTTTCCCTCACTGGGGAATTTAAATGTACATGGTCTGAATTCCTATTTATTTTCGATACACTATACTATAAAAAATTGTTGTTTATCATTGGGAAGCCCGGAGCGCTTGAGGCATATGTAATAATATTGGGAAATGCAATGAGTTTGAAGGATACACTTCCCTCACAATAATTGTTGAAATATCATGACTCACAAGAGAGGAAAATAAATTGTACTTGAAAAATCAATTCCCTATTAAAAGCCCCAGTCTGTCTGACTCTCAGTCAGAGTGATTTGAAGATGGAGGAGAGTGATTTTAAACGATTATCTGATTAGCACTTTGAAGTTTGACATGAAGTTTTTTTTAAAGGAGTAGTAGCAGTGTATAAATATGTACTAGAGCCGAACATTTTTGCCAGGAGCTTGAAACTCTTTAAAACTTGACCTCAATTTTCTTATTCGTAAATTTTGTATGAGATTATTTTTTCCAACTCTTCTGGTCTATACTGTTACCCCTCCATACAATTTCCTTCTGTTCATTGATTCTCGTCGTATATGTGTGCCTTGCCATAAAAGGAATTTCTTTTTGTCCAACAACTACAGATGTTGTTTTGTGTACGGGAATTGTTACATACACAGAGATGTTGAAAAAAAAATTATACCTACACGTACTGTACTACTAATACAACTACGGAACAGAGATTTGAAAAGCCTTTGAAAAGAGCATTCCCACACTTATTTTCCTTCCCTGTTTTATATATTAGGATTTTGTGTATCCACAAAATCCATTGATCCTCTCAAGAGACAATATGTTATAGGAAAAAGCAAAGAGGAGAAGAGAATAAATTAACTGTTGGAGAGTAAATCTTGCAAAAGAGTTGTTAACGGTTCGTTGTATATAAAAATATTATTATTGGAAAATCCTATGGATCCCCCAACGAGTACATTATTATGTAAATAGGAAATATATACAGTATAGGAAGTTCATGGGAGCGTGGATGCAGTTATTGCTCTTCTTCTAATGAAATTTGTACCTCGAATTTTTTTTATGAAATCATTTTAAGAATTTACAGGTTAATCTTTGAATGTTTTTTTAAAAGAATCCACTCACCCGGTGATGTTTCATTCGTTTGTAGAGGACATTTGGTGGTTTGGTCGTGTGTTCCTCAGTTAATTTCCCTTTAGGAGGATAGGCACAGATTCTCAGGACCTTTGAATTCGAGCCCACAGCATAAAGATGTCCCTGTGGATGAAACTCAGCACAGCGAATTGCTTGAGTATCCTCTAGGGAGGTGACCGGAATGAATTTTGCTTTTGTCGTTCCCCCACCGCTTTCATTCTAAATCCCGAAATTAAAGGAAAAGAAAGAGAAAAAAAATCACATTATCATTGAACTGTTTACTTCCTCCCTGTCGTCGTCACATATTACATGTCAAAGAGTATAGGGAAAAAGAGATAGAGAGAGAGAGAAAAAAAAGAGGAAAAAGGAACCACAAAAGATGTCCATTTTGATGAGAAAAAAGTCAGAGTAAAAATTAGATTGACAATGGCTGGGAGACAAGTTGATTACACGGGCTTTTATTCTCTAATCATCCATCTTTCTCACACTCATTTATACTTCTTCTACTGTGAGAGATCTTGGGAAAAAACTATGAAGATTAGAGGGATTTTTTTGTAAGTATATGTTGTATGTATTTTCAGCGTATGTAGTGAAAATGGATGATAATTTCAAATCCTGTGAGAGCTGCAGATGATGATCTCAACATTATTCCCATCATCAATCATTATTCGTAAGTTCCCTATTGATATATGGAACCTTTAAGGTCCTATTGGAGAGCAGGAGCAACCTTTGAAAATGAAAGGACTTGAAAAAACACCCTGAATTTCTTTGAGTAAACTCATGGTTTGTTTTTTGTGTATGTGTCACTTTCTCAGATTTTAATACCTTTGAAGGATTTAAAACAATTGAGTCCATATTTGGAAATGAAGGTAAAAAATGGGTTCATGGGTCATGGCTATATGGAATATAATGTATAGTTGTGAGGGATGATCGAGGAGGGGAAAAAATTATTCCTATTGTTATCATTCCTATTCATTTTTCTTATTAATGACTATAAATCTTTCCTTATGTTTAGATACGGAATTGTGCTCAACGTAATCTCTCCACATAGATCAGCTTGAAATAGTCTGTAGTAATTTGCCTAACATATTTTTACTTATGAAAAATTCATACCTTACTTTATTTATAGGATGGAATACATGTATGCATACAAGAGAAATTTCTCCATATGACACATATAATATACTATTATAAAGATAGCTATTGTGGTAGGGACAGGTGCCGTGTGTGTGCGTGTATTATAATAGTACAGAGGGAATTATTACTGTTATGCTCCCTCCATAAAGATGTATTGTTATATTTTGTAGGGAAAATTAAAGGGCTAGATTTAATTTTAATTATTCGAAAGCTTGCTTTTTTCCCTCTATATGTATGTCCCATCAACAAAGACACACACACACACACATGTACTTATGCTTTTATTTACGGCAGGCGTGGACGAAATACCAGTCTGTTGGTCTCCATATGCAATTTACCCATCAACTTTGAGCATTTTCATCTTGCACACACTATATAATATAATAATAGCACATATTATTTTGCACATGCTTTATAAATCTGATGAACGACCACCTTCTCTTAACAGCTCTGTATATATAGCTTCACTTTTACACTCCACTTTATATAGTCAAGATCGTCGTCTTTAAAGTATTTCGTCCTATTATTTCGCCCAATAATAATATATCGTCCCTCAGCCACAAAATTACTCTACCTTTTTAACTCCAATTTTGTATATATATATGTATGTATGCATAGAGTTGTGTATATATTTGTTATGAGGGGTACATATATAAAAGCTACATATGTATATGTATGTATATATATATATATATACTCTTACTATACTATATGAATGAGAAATAAAAAAAATGAAAAGTCTCTACGTGATCATGTCATCTTGCGCTTGATAAACATGATATTAAGCTGATTACACGGATAGAATTATGGTTAAGTTCTTGTGAGTTCATTTGCATATATATAGTAACTATTATTATAGATATAAAAAAAACAAGAAGAAAACCATTTCAAGTTAGCTATATCCTTCACTATATGAAAGCATACGTACTCTCGCATCATAAATGACATAGATATTTGTCTTCCCTTGTCATCTCATACCTGAGAACCACAGAGTCTCTCTATAGAGAATATAATTAAATTGCTTGTCATTTTTACTATCTCTTTCAGCATTATATTATTAGCAAAACTTTAAATCCCTCCCTTTACAATAACAGTTACAACTTTATAAAACTCCTCAGCTCAAAAGCTATATAACCTGTCAAGAAAAGATATACAGGGGGAGGAAAAAATAAGCTAAATGTTGAGGACAAGTCAATTTAAGCTGGAATTTCGGAATCATCATCTTCTTTGAAACTTTGTCAAGATATTTCAAAATCCATCGGTAATAGTTTTTCTTACTACATACTATACACATTCCATAAAGCTGAGCATCATAAATATAGTAGATGGAGTGCAAGAGAGTAATGACTACATTACTATGTATTTCATTAGTTTCATTTTTTATATGATGACAGAGAGAATGTTATTGCTCATGCTGTTGCATTGCAGGTGATGAGGGCTCTTCTTTTTCTCAAAAATATTTCTCATGAATCCTTTCCCTTGAATGACGACGGAACAAGAACCTTTCGAGACCAGGATTCCAAACGTATATATGTATAAGGGATTTTGGAGCTAAATCATTAAAATATATACAGTATATTTCCTATATAGTGGGATCCAAGGGATCCCAGAAATTCTGCGACTACAGAGAGATGCCACTAGAGCGTTCCATCCATTTTCCCTATTAAGAGTTGAGGTCATGCTAATTCTGAAGGCATAATCTCAAAATTAGAAGAAATTCCATTGATTTATGTCAAAACTTAATTTTGAATTCATACAATGTAATATCTTTTCGTTTCTTGACTAAAAATATGCAATGTTTTTGTTCAAAACGAGGGGAAATGACCTTAAAAAGCCCAAAATTCTTCAAAATTCTCCCACTATACAATGGAGATTTTTCAAAAAACCCTCCCACTGTATAGCGGATACCTTAAGCATGGGGAATCTCTGGGGAGGATTTTAGTCTGCCACTGTAGAGGGAATCCCATCCTAGGGGAAACCACTATATAGGGAATCTACTGTACATAAGGACATTTAAGTATCAAAACTCTATGTATATTGTATAGTAGTGGGGGGGGCGCAAGGTAAAAAGAAGTAATTATTTGGGCAGTTTGCTTAACTCATCCTTAGAGCCTTTTAGTTAGTAAGTTGTTGTGAGGAATTTATTATATAGGGAAAAGGATTTTACAGCATAGAGGATGACGGAGGGAAAAAAATTACACGGTGAAGAAGACGAATAGTTTGAAAAGAGAAGTCGACATGGACGACGACAAATGCAAATTACTAGAGCATATTAGACTGTGTGTGTGATGTGAACGTATGAGATTTGGCTGTATTCTTCAACGACATAGATTGTTCGGACGCATCATAGCGTGAAATCGGGACGCCTCTATGACAACTTTTCAGCCTCATCCATGCCAAACGAAAAAAAAAGAACCACTAAAATTTTCATTTCTTATACATATATGCAGGATCATAATATGTGTCTATTAATATATGTGTGTGCACATTATTGTCATGATAATTTTTTTATATTACAAATCCTCTACAAATTTCATATCAGATACTTATCAGACTCAATATTATTTGAATGGGAAAAATCTCCCATGTAAATGTATATGTATAACGTACTTGAGCAGAAAATTTGGGCCAATGAATTCACTATATCTACTAATTTAATTTACAAGTTATCATATCATCCGCTCCCTCTCAGTTTAGCCTTAAAATCGTACAAGGGATTTGTACAGGTAGTAATTCTTAATTAGCACTGATACAGGCCTCATAGAGATACAGTGTGAACGTGAAGAGCTTCTCATTTTAGAAAAATGTCTCCAATAAGAATTTTGCACTAATCTTAAATTTTAGCCTTCAATCTCATAGAAAACCATGGGATTAACAAAATGAGTTTGGAGTAAATCCTCTAATTACTCGTAATCAAAAGATCCGGTAAGTATGAAATTGCTTGTTTTTTTTTATTATTAATCCTTTAGATTTTCCATCGTCTGAAGAAGAAAAATAAATGAGGAGAAAAATTAGAGAGAGAGAGAGAGAGAGACACAGAATTAAATTAATATTGGACCTCACATTCTCACCTACTTTCAAAGAAGAAAAATATGATTTTGATATAAAAAAATTAAAAAAAAAAATAGCCTATGGAAACAATGTAAAAATTGTTCTTGGAAACTCTAAAAAAAACTGATTTGAATTCTTCCTTTGATTGAAGAACAAGGGCAAAATCTCATTTTTGAAGACGGAGGAGACAAGGAGCAGCTTTTTGATGTACTAGCTATTTGTAATAATACTAATAATAGGGAGAGACACGTACATTATGTGAGATAAGTCTTCGAACATCGACAGTGTACTGGTGGCCGAGATTTGTCTCTTTGGAACGGGATCTCCTTCTCCAAGTCTTACTTCTAACAGGTTGCTGCTGCTGCTGCTGCTGCTGATTGTGAGACAAGTGATTATGATGATGATTATTCCCAGCCTGGCCCCCATTAGAGCCGGAACTTTTCTCCGAATCACAGCAACAATAGCAACATGTACAGCACTGGCTACTACTACCACCACTCTGATTTAAATTATTCTTATGATGAATTCCAAAGGACATTCCCATCCCTGGAGGCAAGGGCGGTGGTGGTGGTAGTGGAGGAGGAGGTGGTGGTGGACCTCGAATGTTCACACTTAAACCATTCACTGGATTCACTAATTTCCGACCATTTGTGACGAGCAAGGCCTGTGGACGAATCCCAGACCAGACCACCGTCGCTGGAACTTTCCCCCTCCGGTTATTAATGAAGTGAGTTCCAGCCGCCGCATTGTGTGTCAAATTAATCGTTTGCTTTCGAGTCATCATCTTTCATTCTTTTCCTTTTATATCAACGCCGGCCAACTATAATACCTCTATGTATTTTTACTATATGTATAATTATTTAATATACATACAGAATAATAATAACTTCCTCCGCACAAAATCCCCAACCTTTCTCAATATATATACTGCTTGTCAAACTTATTCCTTATATTCAGAGCCACAAACGTATCAAAGGCTTCCTTAATAACTGAGCCAGCTCGCATCTGCATACGAAAAACATATCTCTGGTCACCATTTGAAGCACATATATACGTATAAGAATAGAATGAAGAGAGGAACTGTAATTGGCCTTGGAATTTAAATATGCACTTGTGAATTATTATCCCCACCTCACAGAGTATAAAATAACTTTAATAATTGGAAAAGTGGTCATTTTTTTTTAAATTTTAAAATCTGAGGTCTCCCATTAACTTTTGAAGAATGGAAAGTATAGATTTTGATTGACAAGATGAGAGATAAAGGTGTATTTGATTATTTTTCTCACTTTTCCATTCTAGCACACATTGAGAGAGACTCTCTTTTATTTGTGTCCTCCTCCACAGAAATCTCCTGTAGGACTGACTTTATAGTTATTTTTTGATCACGGCCTCTGTTCCGCTTACATGCTTACACACACAATCACACACAGTCTCTCATAATAATGAAAACTTTAAAGCTGTAATCCCAAATAAAAACTCCAAGCCCATATACTTTCCCCTCAAATCCAACGGAGGAGATGTTAAGGTAGTTGTTGTTGTCCTATAGGTCTGTACTTATACTGAACTCTTTGAGTTTCTTGACGGTACCTTAGCTGTTTTTCAAATGGGTCTTATACCTACGAGTACTGTATAGTGTGTGGTGTACGAGTAATTTTATAAACCTTCCCTTTAAATTGATGTACCTACAGAAGAGAACCTTACTACTATATGCTCAAGTCCTATATTGCTTGTCATCATAATCCCATAGGGTTACAATTTACTTCTTTTTTCTCTCTTTCCATGTAGTAGTAGTAGTAGTATGTGGTAGGAGGACCATGGTGAAAAATGTAAATTCGTGTCAAGATAGTTGCGTATAGTACATGGATTAGATGAGCGCATATGTATTTCCCATGGACTATAGTATCTACCCCTTGGATTCAGTCTGTGTGGTTTTTACCTACATCATGTACTGTGATCCAGAGTAGAGGGAAAAAGCTTACGGTAATAAAATGAGCGATTCAATTTTCTACTATGGTAATTACCTTTTAGCGACAAATAAGCCCGACGCTCACAATAATCTTTCCAAGCAAGCAGAGAGATACTGTATATAAATATGTATGGATGCTATATTTAATGGGTGTAAGGAGCGTTTAGGTAGAAACCATGGGAATACATATGTCTAGGTAGACATTCGCCTTGCCAATTATCCCCCGTGTATAATAATTATACATGGATTTAAAAAATCATTACTTGGTTGCTTGGCTGCTGTAGTTTTAGAGTATTAACTATATACTGTAGAAAATATACATGCGTTAATCTGATTTGTATCCAAATGTCCTCATGCTTATGGGGTAATTAAGGGGATTGAAATATTAAGGGACTGTACAATCAATCAAAATGTTTCAATTCCTTACGCCCATTAATTAAATTACCTTTTCCTTTACAAGAGTAATAAGAGTTGTTAGTTTAACTGAACTTGACTTTATAGCTTGGAAATATATATGGCTTGAAATGGAGGGAGAGAGGGAGAGAGAGAGAAATAAAATAGGTAAAAAATTAAATCATAACTTTTCCCATGTCGAATATACAGAGCCACAATTGGGAATGTTACCTTTAACTTTATGACTTTTAACCATTTCACACCATAATAGAATGTTGATGTGATAAAAATCTATGGGATAACTTATTCACAGCTGACTGCCCTCACTTATGTTGAAAGTTTTTATTCCAGTGTCATTATAATATATCGTATATTATTATTATTATTATTATTGTGTGTAAGCAAATGAGATCTATCTGGAAAATTTGCCCTTGTATTTGACATATAAAACAAAAGACCTTTTTAAATTGGACAAGAAAAAATTTATGTACTTATACAAATGGTAATTATGTAAAAAGGTATATGTACATCCATATAAAATTCTATGTTAAAATATGTATGTAAGAAAAAATCCGAGGATTTTACCATTTTAAAAATGTTAACCTTTCATACTTGGAAAAAATGAGAATTCCTTTGGAGGTTTGTGCTAAATGTTTTTTCCACGAGGATCTCCTCTATTCTATGTAATGTTTAAGTGTGTGTGTGTGTGTGTGTGTTAAATAAAACAAATGAGGAATAATTTGTAATGTAATAGGTCCTAATAAATTGTAAACGCTCATGGTTACTAGCTGTTTACTTAATCCTAGAGACATAATATACTCAGTCAGCCAGTAAATTTGGAAACTTTTCCGATGGCCACATTCCATTTTCATCGAGTCTAGTAGTGCAATAAAGATGGAATGAGGAGGCTCGTGTTTGAGTGTGGGACTACTACTACAGCCATTAAAGTCAATAAAAATGCTTCCTTAAGTAAAAACAAGCTGGATTTGGCACTTTATTTGAGGAGGAAAAAGACACTCAAAAATATGTTCAAATTTGATGTTTTTTTTATCTTGTCTCTCTCTATATAATTACATATACATATATTTCTCTCTCTCTCTCACCCATCATCCAAGTCCTCAAGATATGGAAATAATATGAAAGGAAAACATGAATTCCCGCAACCCCATGCTGAGAGAACAGTTGATACAAACAAATAATTCTACATCCTCCGATTTCCTTATGAACGCTCTACTAAAAAAGCATCCTGTGTACGTATACATTGTTGACATAAAAAATTCCCTTCCTATCCTTTTCCCCCACGCATGGAGTAAAAATTTGGGACTTGTGCTCTTATTGTATAGAGAGGGTTTTTACAAAAAAAGCCTTTAGCTCGTGTAGAAGTATGTAAATGTACAAAAGAGAAAAAAAATCTGTCCACACGGCGACAGTTTTGTTCATGGCCAGGCCAAAACGACAAAACTCCTCATGGTTCCTTCATGCCTTGACACATTAAATTCTAGAGAACTACATATATATTAGGATATAGACGCAGTTTTTCAACTTGACTTGCTATATATTTTGCGCAAATAATAGTATATTCATATATAAATGTTCCCTTAGAAAAGCCTTCCCTTTTAGTGTTCTATCTATTGTAACAACATAGCCTCATTGTACTTATAAGACTTTGAACTGACAATTCATTGAATAGTAATTTTTTCTGAGCAGGAGCACATGCTTGATTTATTCTTTCGCTTGTCTTTCCTATATCATTTGCTTACACTACTACTACTACAACTTACCACTAAAGACGTAGTAGTGGATATAAATTATAATATATCCACTCCTTCAGGATTGATTCTTATACACATTTAGCCTATAGACTACACGGACTTGAGAATCCAACGTGAAAACGAGCATTTACAAAAAACGTCCTGCTCCGTATAATATATGCACTTTGCCTATACAAACCAATGGGGCTTATAAGTTTCATAGGGAAATTGTACATGTGTAATTATTTGTGTAGTGTAGGATTTAAACTAGAATTACTGTAGTCTGTAGTAGATATTTGTGAATGGGAAGGGTAGCATATGTTTTCATGCTACGGGATCCTAGACAATTTGAAATGGTTTTTCAATTGTTTTTCCAACCTGCTCATGTGAAAAAAAGGAGTTGGAAAGTGACACTTGTTCACTTGGTGTACATTTAATAACCCACTTTAGCCTTGGGAAAAAAAAGATACAAAGCCATTTGCTGAGTAAGAATATAGGAGAGTCTTTGGAAGATAGAAAAAGTCGAGGGAAGAAAAAAGCATCATCCCCGAAACCATCATCATCATCAATGAAAATGAAAAGAAGAATAATTAACTACAACAGACCGAATCATATAGTGAGTGAGTGAGTAGTAGTAGTAAGAAAAGTAGGAGTAAAAATGATACATGAATAATTCCATGGCTCTAAAGACTTTTTTTCCTATGACAATAAAAAAAAGGCTTAAACAAGATGTACACGTGCTGTGGTTTTGGATGTTCCGCATCCGTAGCAGCCAGAAACAAATAGGCTTAATGAGCTTGTCTTTTGATGTGTGCCAGGTACGCTATTCATGTAGGATTCCTCTGAGGATTCTTTTTATTATAAAAAGGATCCTTTGAATAAATAAACTTGAAAACAAATACTGTACATACGTGGAAGAAGGGATTGTGTCTGGGTTGATGAATTCAATTGGAATAGTCAAGTACTGTTCATGTGTAGGATTGAAATCCTAGACGTGTTTTTTGACTGTGTCATTTTTATAGGTCATTTTATAGGATGAGGATATGGGGATTTTTGATTGGATTTGTTTAGTGATAGTAAAAGGACTTGTTTATTTAGAGAAGTTGAGAAAAAGGTAATTTTATAGAGTAAAGAAGAAAAAACTCTAAATTTGTTACCTCTTCTTCAATAATGTTGCCCACACTATTATTCCAGGATTTATTGCTAGAGGAGATGGGCTCATTGAGCTCAATGGAGTCTGTGGAGAATTTCCGACTCGTCGAATCTCTTCTCATGCTCGGGCAAAGGTGGACATCTCCAGGTGTGGAGCCACGTCTGGAAAGATCAATCCCAGCTGGGATGGTATGTGAGTGTGAGGTTTTTCGCCATAAAATATTCCCTGTAGATCCTCTCCTTTCTTGGGAAACACCTGGAGGAGGATGGAAACTGTGCATTTGACAACTCCGGGAAGGGGACTCACGCCCAGAACTTGTCATCGTCGTCGTCACTGTCACGTTCAATCCCGGCACGAGATGGAAACTTTTCGGGATTCCAGCATCACTGCCCCGGCGACTACCAGGATTTACTCTAACACTCTTAAACATTTGTGCGAGACGTTCCACATCTGCAGATGACATTTTTTTCTCCTTCCTTCTTTTTTTTTATTCGGATTCAAGGATTTGAACAACAAAAAATCAACAAAATTGACTCTTATTTTTTTTTCCTATATATTTTTGTCACTCCTCCAAAATTCATATAGTTTCCCAGTATATATAGCTTATATATATCGTCCCTTTTTGAAGTAAATTAGCCGGTGAAAATTCCAAACTGACAAGCTTCACTACGTTACATGTGAACTTATTGGAGTTTTTTGTATTGAAGAAAAGATTGTATTTTTCCAAGAGAGAGAGAGAGAGAAAAAAAAAATCAGGAATCAGCTGTAGAAGCTCTGTCAAGCGGTTCGTTACGGAAGAGCAATTGATTTCCTATAGGACTGTAGTGCACACTCGGCTGGTCAGACAGGAGAGTGAGAGAAAGAGAGGAATTTACTCCTGATTTTCACTCCAACTTCTCCTTGATTTTGTCTCCCGCTCCTCCTGTCATCAATTTTTCCGCTCTCTTCCTCCTTTCAAGAGATTATTGGCCGGGGCCAATGGAATCCTACTAATAATCTCTGACGAGCTTCGACGGGAGCAAAGTCCAGGAGTAGTTAAGGAAAAATTATTGTAATTATATATATTATTATTATTTACAAAATGATAAGCTCAAAGAAAAAGGACGGACACGAAAGTTATATGGTAATTAAGTCAAAGGAGAGAAAAATCAGTGTGATGGAAGGACTTTTACAATTATTATTGCGACTCAGTCAGTCAGAATGATCTTGAGGCGTTGCTGCCTATTCAACTACTGACCCCATGTACCTGGTCCATCTTCTTATGGTTCCTCTTTTTTTTCTCTCTCTCTCTCCCTCTTACTTAGTTCAGTCGTTCTTTTTTAGTCAACTCAACTCTGCTCTGATGGCGAAAAGAGCTTACCTTTTTAAGGAATGAACATGTGGTACTATTTGACCAGGGAAGAATAATTCCATGAACTAGTGAATGAACAAGTCTAATGCTTCGATCATATATGAAATTTACAATACACAAGAAGTACCTTATACGATCATAAAAATATTTTTAACTTAAACATCCCTCTGTTTTCATTTACTTGGCCATCCTTTTTAACAGCTTCTCTCTCTCTCTCTCACACACACACACACTAGCTTTATTATATCACATGTACATACTCCTTTATGTGAAGTTACATCGCAGCCTCCACAGATGACCAAATATGAAAAGAGAGAGAGAGAGAGAGAGATGGAAATGTGAAAGTGCTCTAACCTTGAATTGATTCCCACATGCAGGCCTCCTCTCCTATCCAAAATTCCTCAACGTACATAAGTTATGGAAAGGAAGGAGTCTCTCCATATAAACCCATATGAGCATTTCCAAGAGAATGATATAAAATATATGCTCCTCCTTCTCAAACTACTCTGCTATACTTTTTTTAATGTTATTATTACAGGAACGTTCTCCTCATCTTTTTACTTGGAATTTTCTCATACTTGTATATCTCTATCTCTTGGTCATGTCATGTTGAATTAGGAATGGTCATTAATGTTTTACAACACGTTCTAGTGATTACAATCGTGTTTGCCAACTCCTTCCTTTAATGAATAATTCCCTCAACTATTCTTGTTGTCAATGGTATATTGGAAGGAGATAAGGGATATTATTTGTACTGTAATATTGTATGTAGTAAGTAAGAGAGGAAAATGTAGGGAATGTGTTCCGCTCCCACAAATAATAATAATAACAACATTGACAAAGTTGTAAATATGTAGAGGAACTATCCTTTACCATGGCTGTATATATGCAGAGAAGCTTATGAGAAGCTCGGAAGCTACAAAAGAATAGCATTGACTTGACATTCCGTTCAGGCCTGACATTTCAAGTGATTCATTCCAGTCAGTGAAGGCTCTTATTCTTTGAATTTCAAGAATCCAATATATGGGTTTTGGAATGTATAACGTAAGAATAGCTGTAAGTAAGTTTTGTTCAAAGAGCAGAGGGTCTATGCCATTGGAAAAATATATACTGTGGTTACTAATAAGCAAGTTTGATTTGATAACATAATAATTTCCCTTGTAATTCCTATAGCATTGAGCCAGGATAGATTTGAATGTTTTTATTCTCTATTGAAATTGAGTTGAGTGAGGAGAGCGTATTTAGTACTATATATTTACAAGCAAGGGAAAAGGAGCAATTAGTGTTGGAAAATGTGAGGCTTATTTTGCCTATGTCACAATATATCATACATGTAAGAGAGGATAGGAGTGACTCATAACTTGTGAGAGATGTGAGTTTATGGAATAATTGGCTCTCTTGTGCCCTTCAGTCTAATAATAATTTAAGTAGCGTTTAACTTTCCTTGTGTGTATGTAATAAATTCTTGTTAATTTAATAGCAATAATAATTATTATTTCAGCTTGGTTATTATTGACTGATTATAAATTTGGGTGTGAACGGTGGTGTGAAGAGGATGGTCTTGTTCTTTTCAAGATTACTATATACAGAATATAGGCAACGATTTCCCTGCCATCTGTCACATTATATAGTGAGGTGATTGAACCTACGAGTCCTTTCCTCTAATCTTTCTAGTTGATCTTGCAAGTTTGAAAATGCAAAAAAGTAACTTGTAAATTCCCCATGGAGAAATCAATACATGTGTGAGGAGAGTATTACGTGAGTCTTGCCTCTTATGGGATTTTTCCTTTACCATTGCATTGTATAGGAAAGAAACCCGAAAGAAAATCCTTTTGCTTGGGTAATATAAACATATTATGTATAAAAATATGATGATATGTGTATGCTGGAAATATTCCTCTGTGTATTTATAAGGTACTACATGTAATAAATAGCTATAGGTGTCTACCTATAAATCCTCCTTGTCAACCCTCCCAATATGCTTTCCTTCTACAAGAAACGTCCATGCCAATTAGCAAACATTGCTTCTGTTGTTGTGTGAGTAGCTGCTCCTCCACAAGTCCTTATATTTTTCTCGAGGATTATATTATACAGTCTAACCTGTCTATAACGGCCGTCTCTATAACGGAAAACTGGTTATAGCGGCTGAAATTCCTCTGCCCCGGCAGAGTTCCATATGCCCTAATGTAATAAATATATGCGGAATTGCGGTCATATGGCTATAACGGAAATAACTCTTCATAACGACCGGGTTTTTAAGTCCCGCCACGAGAAAACCATGCGAATAACGGCAATATAGCAAGCAAATCGTAGCTCCTGACAGCAATATTTTGGTCTGGACAAGTGATTTCAAAAATAATTTAGTATTCAAGCAACTTCCATGTGTAGTTTAGTTCATACACATACACACAGAACGTATTTGTTACGCCTTTTCGGAAATAGTCATAAAATGTTCGATGCAAGGATGTCTGTAGCTCCGATTTCCTTGTAACTGGCTCTATTACGGCCAATGGCCGTTACTCAATGGCGGACTCTTGCTATAACGGCCAAAATAGTCCGGTCTCTTGAAAGGCCGTTATAAAGAGGTTAGACTGTACATTTGGAATTCTACAAGTTTTAATTGGATTTCTTATTGAATTTGACATCCAATTATTGTTAAAGAATATAATCAATGAATTTGGTCCTTTTTTTGCTCTGGAAAAAAGTTTTTATTTGGTCAGTAAATGGGAAGGGAATTTTTAAAAATAGAGAATTACTCGACTGCTACTATTGTAGAGAAGGAAAAAATCATGAGGAAAGTTGTAAATTACAAATTATCATTTATTAACTCACAACAATGTTAACATTACGTTATACACATGCTCTTTAGTTGTAGATCTGTTTTTTTAAGATCTGTTGTAATCTTTTTTTTTAAAATCTTCATCTCCATCTTGTATATATGTACAATAGTTAAGTACTCTTTCGTATATTTTTTTTAATATATATATAGCGACGATTCATTTAATATAAGGTTTTTTCTTTTGCACACGTTATTATTATTATAATATATTTATATTGTATATGATACTTTTTTTAAACTTAAAATTATTGGATTTATTCTCTATTATATTGTAATAATAATGTATGCATATTTTATTAGATAGGTCTCAAGTATGATTATATAATTAAAACAATTCCCTATATATATATATGTAATAGTAATTTACAATGAATGGAATGGGAAAGAAAGATCTTTGGACTAGTTTTTTTGTCTTATACAAGTTTTCTTAAATAATTTTTTAATTTAATATACATAAGACGTTCTTGGCTAACTGCTTTCTATGAGCAGTGACTTTTTCCTTTGAAAATTATTATTATTATTATTATTATTATTATAGAAACAATGAACGATACGAGCTTACAAATGATTTAGAATGTTTGTTTGTCAATATTTCTGGAACATTTCCCATCTTATATGATTATAGGTTTTTTTATTTATAGAGATATATATTATTTTTATATATATAAATGCTTTTGAGAAGAAAGAGGAGAATTTTATGGGAAATTTCAAAATGATACTGCAACTTATTTTTTGTACATGAAGACTAAAACAAGACTGGTAAGGGAACATACGCAAGCTACCAGGACAACGGTAACGAGTATCCATACTCTTCTTCCTGTGGATGTCAAAAAGAATTGTTATTACAGAAACTTTTTTTCCCAAAATATTTTTTATAAATGTATTTTATACGAAGGAACATATAAAACATGTATGAATTATTTATTTTAAGAAAGGGTTGGAGTTTTATGTGTTTTGTAAAAAAAAAACGCTGTTGTGAGTCCGTGTGGGTGGATATGTAATTATTATGATATGATGACTCTTGTTGGTTTTGTAATATGAAAATAATTATTAATTATAAAAAATATTAGCTTCCATGTGAGCAATATGCCATGTAATGTAATAACTTGTATAAATAATAGCTCTAAAAGTATGGTGGGAAATGTTAGAAATAATTGTAAAAATGTGAATAATAATAATTACTTTTTTTATATAGAGATTTTTTTCTTACCTAAAGGTATATATCTAAATCTGGTCCAAAAAAAGGATGAGTTACCGCCTTCATCTGTGCTTATTAAATCTACTTCCTGTCCAAAGTCTTCCAGCATCCTTGATCGAAATACCAAAGTGTGGGGTTATTTTTACAATTATTAGATTATCATTGTATTTGAGCGTGTGGTCAATGTGAGAGGAGAAATCTCACTCAAGTTCGTCAAATATATAAATAGTTACGCCTACATATACACATAGAGAATTATTACGTGGTGTGAAGTACGAAGCTAACTAAAGGAAAAGTGACGAATCTCACGCCCACAATAATCTCTATACGTAGATATTTTTTCCCGGTACATACAGTAAAAACCCTTTAAGCCGGTCCTTCAGGGGTCCGAAAAATTTGACCTGTTTATCGAGGGACCGGCTTATCGATTTGCGTACCCATTAATATGAATTTCGAGGGATCTTTTACCATTGACCGAAATGACGAAAAACCGGCTTAAAGTGGGGCCGGCTTGTAGGGTATTTACTGTAGATATTTATTACTCCATAAGCAGAGCTATAGAGCGGATGACTTTAGGGAGGATATAAATTAATGTTGGCATCATGTGCCTTTTTCTAATGGACTATAAGTTTTCAAAGAGATTAAATAATTAAAGCTGGAGTAAAACAAAAGAGAGAAAGAGAGAGAGAGAGAGAGAAACGTAGCAATTTACACAAGTGAAAAATTGTTGATTGTGCTCACACACACATACACAAACGTGTATAAATTGTTTGAACAATTTGATGTACACTTATAGTATACAAAAGGTATAGGATAGTGGGGGAACTATAAATGGCAACAATTTCTTGTACCAAATCAGTAGGAAAAAGAAGAAAGAAAAAGGGAAGAATAACTCTATAGTTGAACATGTGTTCAGCAAATAGTTTTATCCTCAATGGTCGTATACATACACATTGTATATAGGGCATTGGTCGGAGCAATGAGGGAACAGTAAGCGTGGAAAAGAACTTGGAGTTTGCTATATAAAAATTTTAGGGGTAAATAAAGAAGGAGCTCATTTTCTTTGATGTTTTCATTTTGTAGAGGATGAGTTGGAGGGTGAAAGGACGCTGATTTTTCAACCTCCATTTATTATACATGTAGAATAAAAACAGGTAGAGATACTCATACATACTTTTTTATATTATCAGAGCTTGTATTGTATATATGTTATAATGCTATCCTCCCTCTCTCTCTCTCTACAGAGGATTCTAGGGTGGGTGAAAATTTTTTGAAAACTTTTCCTTACTCGTCGGTCGTAGAATTTTGTAACTAGATAAATACTTGAAATCAAATGAAAATATACATGCGTTTGTTAATATAAGTTAGATTTCTAGGAGAAACTAAAGTTATGCTTGCTAAAAAATAAATTAGATCCGTACAAAATCCTCCCTTCAATGTGGGATGAATCAAGTTTGAAGGAAAAATCCTTTCCACTTTAATATATTATAGAGAAAAATGTAAAAGGATGGGAGGCATTTGGGAAGTAAATATAGCGAAACCTTCATTTTTAACTATAACCGGAAAAAGTGAGACCGGAGGTTAAGATTATATGCTCGTACATTAATATACATACATATGATGAAGGAAGAAGAGTACATAATGTTAAATTGAGAGAGAGAGAGAGAGAGAGAAAAAAAAACTTACAAAGCGTTTTCATCACACTCGACGCAGAGAGTATTAGCAGAGGAGACGACCACTACTTTCTCAGGGCTTTCATTCTCCAATTTGGTGTATTTGGCCTTTTTGCTTCCACCTTTAGGACTTTCCGGCTAGTCAAAAATTGTATACAATATAATATGTACATAGTAGGCTAATTATTATTTCCATCTAAATTGTACCATTAAATCCTATACATAGATCCTTCCTCAATATTAAAAAAAATGACTGTGCCATTCCTCTGGGATGACTTTCTTTGTATATGTAGAGTGTACACGCGGAAGAATTCCAAGAATCCATGTCTAAAGATTTCCCACTGATTTGCATTGTATTCGGTTTTTGGAAAGAAATTCTCTCTCTCTCTCTCTCTCTCCTTGGGAAATTTCTCATGCGCAACAACCTTTCTCCTTCAACGTAATGTTTCCTTTGAGTAAAAACTAAAGGAAAAGCGGAAAAGGTTGAGGGAAAAGTAACTTTTACACTTAAACAATTAATTAGCTTTGGCCTTCCATAAGCCTAATTACATACTCGTGCACAAGCTTTCTCTTTCTTTCCTTCCACATACCAGAGACCAGAGACCGTAGTGGTGGAAAGAATTTTGGTGAACCCAAAATGTCCAGACTGGGGTGTCTCTATATGAGTAGGTATATGAGCGGAGCCCAAGGACTAAACTCTTAGAGGACTGGAGGGGTATCTGTGACTGTGAATTTTTTGGGGATGGATGAGCAGAGAAAATAAATGGGTAAAAAATCTATATAAAAAGTAAGTAATAAAATTGTCACCATTGGGAAAATTGAAGGGAAGAGGGAACTCTCTTCAGGAGTAATTACGTATAAAATTCACATGTATAAAAAATGTATGTGTTTGTGCAATGTACAATATTTATCATGTATTCCCGTCACTAGTGCAGATTGTACATTTCTTAGATGTGCTCTAATTTCATTTAGAGTAGCAGGTCAAGTCAGAGGCAATGTGAGGAGAGAGCTATAGATGCTTGGAAAAGGAATCTGTGAAAGACGTGGGGGGAATGAGGATTAAGTTATATTCGTGCCAATAGAAATTATTGCCTGTCTCTCTCCCTCCACACTTCACCATATACACGTAGGATTTCCAACAACGTGAGGTAGAATTTCAGAGACTGATCCTGTCATAATTCCCATTATATAGTACTTTTCCATGCTCAGCATTTAAGATTATTTTTCTTTCTTTTTTATAGAGCAATACGTATAGCCATGTATTTTTTTAGCACAAAAATTTCTTTTCATATTCTCCATATAGTTTGGGGAGTTTTTCATTAGAGATTTGCCCTATGTACATACATTTTCCTAACTTTCTCTTCCTTTTCCCTTCCCTCTTTTCTTCTTAAACAATAAAACTTTGATTGCCTACATATAAATGATATTTCAATTTATTTTCTAGATTGATATGATTTTCTTGGAAAGAATTCTTTCAAAGTTTCACGTACACTACTTATAGTAACTTTAATATTAAGTAATCAAAGCACGTTGAAAATATACATATTACCTCATCCCCGCTTTGAATAACATTATACAATGACTCTGGAACATGTAAAAAATATGTTATAAAGTTGAGGGCAAAGCCCTACCATGTAAATACCTGTATGCGTAAAAACCTGTCGATTTTGTCAAAATCCATTTGCTATAGTATGTATTTTCTATATAAATAGTAATTATTATACCTCCAGAAAATTTTCTCACTCTCTGTCCGGGAATGTATCTTTTTTATTTTTACCTCCTATTCTTCTCTATGGTAAATCATTTAGAAGGTGAATTGAATTTCCCGCACTACACATACTTGAACATATGCACGTACTCATCCTATATAACTTAAGGTAATTATTCATAGTACAAGAGAAAAACTTACTTGTCGCGCGCTTGTGTCCCAGTCTTCTCGTTTTAAGTTCAGCTCATCTTTAATATTCTGGAAAGAAATCAAAAAGCATTGATTATGAATTAGGAAAATTGCAAATTGCAACTTCCGTGTTTCGTCTCCCTACTCATAGGAAATTCCTTCCTACACACGATTACATGGGAAAATTTCATGGCTCGAATATTTGACATGTGACGTCCATTAATAATCCTCTATACTATATACATAAATTTATAGGAGAAATTCCAAGGGACATTTACCTCAAAAAATATTTTGTATGATAGGATTTTTTTTATTGAGAGAAAAAAAATGAAAAATAAGGAATGAGATGTGATGAGGTGCAAAAAAAAATAGGGATGTAAAATAGTGATAGAAACCACCTGAGACTAATTTCAAGGGATGGTTTTACTGAAATGGGAGCAGGTGTTGAGCGAGGATAGTAACAATAAAAAAGGCTGCTTAAGAACTTTTTTTTTCTTGAATATGTAGTAACAATTAATGCGTGGTTACGTTCAGCCTTATTTCCTTGAAGTTCTTCTCTATACATGTACGGAGCTTAAATTCTTCTGTGCAAGGGAAGTGTTGAGTGTAGAAAATAATTGACATTTATATTTTGTTCCCTATGGGAAAGGAACACCACCAATGTCCTTCCAAGTTAAACCGCGTGTGTCAGTCGAGTCCTCGTCCCAACCGTTTTCTACCACTGTCAATTATCGTTGAATACAATGACCGGAGAATATAACTACCATTCCTACATTTATAGCTCTCATGTAGTTTAGTAGACATGTATGAATATTATAAGATAGGAGCTGACAATTTCCCTATGTTCTCTTCCTTCTTCCTCCTTCTCTCTGTCTCTACTTATTACTACTACTACATTACAGTTATTATGTACATAAAGTCTGTCGTACGGATGAGCGGCGCGCGTGTATCCATAAACGGGAGGAATGCATTATTATGGGTTGAAACCTGGAAGTCTACTTTGTAATAGCGACGTTATTTATGAGTAAGAGAGAGAGAGAGAGAGAGAGAAGGTTGGTTTGATAAACGAGACAATCGTTTCACCACGACATTTCTCCAAAGGCACACTTTAAATTTCATCTTTTCCTATATAATAAATATACACATATAGAGCACATGCATTTCCTGTTGAACCTCAAACCTATTACGACCCACAAAATATACGTGCTTAGCCATATTATTAATTCTTGCTCCACACACACACATATAGCTTATACGGAACGTATAGGCTCGTATTTATACGCAAGGATATAAAGTTTATAGTAAAAGAGCGAGAGATTTAAATTAAATATTTGCCTTTTTTTATACCGTAGTAGTAGAGTATCTATGTATACCCAAGACTATACCTTCCCTCCATTAGAAGGGATCCTCCATGAAAGACTATAGAACGTATACACGCCCAGAGCAGGAACACAAACTTACAAGTACTATAACTATACATATGCGCAGTGGAAACAAATACCATGGCAGAAATTTAAATGAGAACAAAAGTGCAATTTATTTCGTAATTGCAATAGTAGACTGACGACTGCTCAAATCTTGGGAAATGTGTTCCAGTTCCAGTGACTTCCTCCTCCTGCTCCTCCTCCTCCCAACTGGGAATATTGTAGTAGAGTTGGGAAACAAAAGGGAAGTTTAAATAGGAAAATTTATGTTACAAGAATTATTATACTATATATATACATATAATATACATATATGGTAAAATGATTACTATGAAAGGCAATGGAGCTAAAAATGACTCATATAGATATTTTTCTATCTTACATAAACTTGACCGAAATCAAGGGCTATGACAAAGCGAGTTTCATCAAACTTAACTTATGCTGTTAAAGAAAAAAAAGAAGCAAATATATGTGAGGAAAAATAGGATGAAGTTGAGATAAAAAGCTTTCTCTTACGGAGTTTATATATACATATTTAGGGGATAGAGAGGAGAGGGAAATTTAATTAATTTATGCTGATGAGTAAAAAGTTAAGGATTACATGGAATTGGTCCTTCTTGTGGAGCTTGGGAGGGAAGTTAATGATGAGCTTTCAAATGGGAAGAATGGATTTTGCTTGTATACTAAAAGGAATTTGATTTTTTCTAGGTATTTTATTTTCCCTCCATCATGCTTTTCTCTGTAGAGAATAGCAGTAGATTATAGCTTCTGTCCTTTTCCAGACGAATTACTTTTGAGCATATGGAGCACACTTCTCACGGGAGAGTGAGAGAGAGAGAGAGAGAGAGGGAGAGAGAGAGGAAAAAAGTTTCCTTGCGAGCGCAGATTAGTGAATGAACGTGAAAATACGATTATCCTATGAGCTCCACATTATATAGCGGGCACTACTACTGTCCCAATCCAATTCCCTCTGTATATGTAATCATAATATAGAGAGTATATTTTCCATGTAATATGTACATATAGAGATATAGACTTTCCATACAAAAAGGACATGTGCCAATTGGAACCTTAACGTTTTCTTTCAGGTACGAAACTGAGCATCATCACCTTCGTGCTTAAAAAGGGAAAAGTTATATTGGGCGACTATTCTGGGAGAAATACTCAAGTATAGTACTAAATACATGATTCTCCTTTCTTTTTATATAGTAGATTCTATCCTTCCTCTTCCAGTACTCTTTTTACTTCATGAGTGTGCGCTAAAAGAGAGAAAAAAGGAAAATATATAGGGAAACTCCATGTACAGTAAAAATTTCTAATTGGATTTGGAGATAAAAATCAACTTTTCCCTCATTTTAAGGTTTCTCTTACCTCCAAATACTTTACTTGCATTTTCTATCCCTTCCCTTCACGTCCCTTTACTATTACGTAGAGTTGAGCTTTTTTCCCATATCCAGCTATCCTCCAACCATTTTGTACTAATGACCTTGTTTTATATTTTACGTAAAGTTGGAAGACTACATTTATATCTATGTATAGGCCTTTGCAAATAATTTATCACTTGATTTCCCAGTTTCTCCTGGACTGTTATTAAAATCTGGTGGAATCATAAATAAAAAATCAGGGGCAGTGTATAGCAGGAGGAGAAGGAGGAGGAAAAATCAACTGAACTTATACATGATTCTTTTTTTGAACCCCCACATAAAAAAGATGGAGCATGCATGTAAGGAGAAATGATGATGGCAGGCACGCATAGGAGAAAGTAGTCATGTTAAAGACACGCGGAGAAAATGTTTATGAGCTTGATATTAAAAAATCTAGGGAATAATAATATGAAAGTAACGAAGATGGAAATTGTGGAGCGGAATGGTCTGAAAATGATGTGGTTTATATTTATATAGAGCGAAATATTTTAGTATATTGGGAGGCTTCATAAAAAAATTACATAGAGTTTTGATAATGTCTATGTATAGAAATTATTATTGGAAGGGGTACGAAAAAAATGTTAGAATAATAATAAAAAAAAATATTTCCAGAAGATTTTTTTCCATGTGCACATGTATCGATGAATGTGGCATGAACTACTGGGAATGTTTTGTAGGAAGGGAAGTAGTTCATGTTTTATATTGACTCATGGAAAATTCATAAGAATGCTATTTTATGTACAGGAGAATAACGTACAGGAGAAAGGCTAATATGTAATTCAATGAATTTCAGCTAAACTCCAGTTTCTTTCTTTCTTGTAAAAGAAAAAACTCCCTATTGGTCTTATTATTAGTTCCATGCATTTGAACAAACTTAGGATGTTTCATGACATAAAAAAAATCTTCTGAGTGAGACACTGTATATTCGCTTGTATAAAAACTATACTTCAGTCCAAACATAAAAACCTTTCTAAACTGAATTCCACTGAGAATGTTCCCTAATAAAATAAAAGCGACACAATCAATTTCCTCTCTTACGTTCATCCAACAAGATTTAGTTGGATTTGTGGAAAATGTGACTAAAATTTAAAATCTCAACCACATATTCAAAACTTGTTCAGAAATTTCAAAAGGTCGAGTTATTATATTTTTTTTCAAATTGAAGTCAGATCGGTGACGGTACATTTAAAAAAATTCAACCAGCCCATGAGTTGAAGGTTACCGAGTAAAAAAATATCCATGGATTTTGATCCAAAGAAATCCTGTTAAACTTCCCTTTTCCTTTGTATGGACCAAACTTTGATTGAGCCAGAGAACGTTGTAGTGAGGATAAAAACGTTGAGTTTTTTTTGGTTGATATAAGGAGAAAGTCAAACTTATTTTGACTCGGTAAAAGTTTTTTACTCCATAAAAAATCCTAATTTTAGAATGCTCTAAAAACTCATTCTCCAAGTGAAAAGGAAAATCCATAGAGATTTTTGTATATTTGCATATTTTCCCTTCCCTTGATTATAAAGCCAAACTTTAGCCTTTAGATTAGACGTATAAATATAGTATTTGGGCAAGTTGAACTTACAAAAGAAATTTCATAGGTTGGCCAGAGCCAAAATATTTGCATTTTTAATTACTCTTATAGTAAATTCCATGGGAATGACGTCAGAGCTTGGGAATTTCTCCAGACGTAGAAAATTCAATAGGATTTGGTTCACAAAAAATGAAGAAGAAAAAAAGTAGGTAGGAGATAAAATTTCCAAGGGAAAAGGTAAATAGTCAAAAGGGATTTCGTGGGAAAATAAGTAAGAAGAAATGAAAATGTGGGAAATTGAAGAGCACTCGACGTTGACATTTCAAATATTTGAAGAGACAAGTAATTATTATTTGTCCATAGAAAAGATAAAGGAGAAAAAGATATGTATGTATTTAAGGACGTAGTATAGGAGAGAAGACGAAGTAAAGTAAATATAGAGAATATGATAGAGAGAGAGTGAGAGGGAGGGATGGAGAGAGAGAGAGAGAGAAAGAGAGATGAGTGAAGTGGATTCAACAGAAAATGAGAGAGAGAGAGAGAAAGAGCGAGTTTAAAGAAGGATTTTGATTTGAGCTCTTACTTGAATCTCTTGACGAGTCTTGATGATAAAGTTGAGTCTGGAAGAAATCTCTTTGTTGTCACGAAGCCCCTGTCTTTTGGCTATTGCAAGTGTAGCTTCGAGGTCGTCCAGGTCCCACTCTAGACTCCTGAGTCCATTTCGGAGTTGAGAGGCAACCCATTCCGAGACTTCGTTTGATCCTTGGCAGTTTTCTGACCAGTGTTGAAATAGTTCCCGTGTTCGGCCTAATGCTTTACAAACTTCACTGTAAAAAAAAAGAGAAGACGAGAGCTTGAAAAAACTTACTCCATTCATTTGACTTTCACCTAAAGAAAATCTCATATAGTTAATAACGTACATAGTCAGCTCTATTCTCATGTCTATTTAATAAGAGAGAGAGAGAGAGAGAGAGAGAGAGAGAAAAGTGTCTAAAGAATGGATCATTTTCCAAGTGGATCCAGGGATTGAGAGGCTCCATATAGTTCAGTGTAAGAATGTTTTTCTCATTGAATAGAATGACACCGGCATTGGATTCATGTTAAAGTGGCTTATTCCCCACTTTAACATGAATCTTTAATGTATACTCTAGAAAAAAAGGTAATCTATGTCGTCTTTCCATTTGTACTTCTCCCGTCAAGCATTTCCTTCCCGGAGGATAAGTCATGCATGCAGGGAAACCTACTACACTGACGTGGGACATTTTATATTTGACTTTTGAGCTCTCACATCACCTCTGTATTATTTCTTGAAACCAGAGGTGAAAACTTTGTTAGGTAAAATATCCCAGTCATTTAATTACAATCAAAATTAATTCCCATCCTTTCCCTTACATATGTAGGGATGGATATTTAAGCCACGTTAATCCTTAACACTTATAGTTCCAGAGCGCCGCCTCCAGCCATACTTTCATTCTAGCTTTGACTTTCAGTGAAAGTCTAGTCATCACCATAGCTTAGAGATTTTATATAAACATACATATCGTACATGCCGTGCCGTGAGAATGAATCCTCCAACTTGAAGAATAATTTACTCATTACTCAGAGAGAACTTGGATTATCCGTGTGAATTGACAGTGAGGGAATTAAGTGGAGTGGGGGAACCACTCTGTATGGACCTATTAGTGGCACCTTTATCTCCTACACCATCAGATGTAAATCTCCCAGCTGACACTTGACATACCAGGGAATCCTAATCGACAAGACTATTGTTTATAATTGCCACCTCTAACGACGGGAATGACTGGAACGATGAACATTTATAGATTTGTAGGCAAATATATTGCTATAGTTTTGTGTGTGTGCATGTGTCTGAGGACGTGGACAAACAAAGCTATAAATAAGATCCGTAACAAGCTCATTGGCTAAAAAAGAAAGTACAAATTATTCAAATTTGCATTATTACGAATACACTATGGAGGAATCGTATAGGGAAGAATTATCATAATTATATTTACATAAGAAATATACGGGGGAAATAACCAACTGCCCCTCATACTTACAGACCAGAAGGCCCAGGACTCTCAAACCTCCCTGTCCCTTCCACACTAAACTACCTAGACAAATGAATGAATTCTTTATGCAGACTTTCTCCTTTCCTTCCCCTCAAAAGCTCTGTATAATATTTTCTCGGGCTATATATAGATAGACTCATGCAAACTAAAAGAGACGTTCCAGGAGGGGCATGATAAAATACATATACTTATTCTCTCAATGACTATCTAAACAAAATAAATGTGAGTTCTTAAAAGTTTTGAGCAAACAATTCTGTTAACAGGGCCAAACGTTCTTAGGAAATAGTAATATATTTTTTTTTATAGAAACTGTACAACCTTATATAAATACTGGTAGAGAGAATATATGTATATATATGGTATTTACTGGAAGGTGAAGAGTAGTAGTAGTAGAGGTAGGGAGAGAGAGCAGACTGAGTGTGTAAATCGTTGAAGCCGTTCCCGACTCCCTTGGGTTACTCTGTTCTGTGCTAATCAATAAACTGGACGCCGTCCATGGTTTTCTCTCTCTCTCTCTCTCTCCTCGCTCACACGAAAGTAAACTACAGGGTAGAAGTTTAGTCAGAGAATTATTGTAGTGAAAGACTTGTTGTGTTTTATTCAATGGGTCTAAAACTTATGGATGGCGTAAAGGGGCACTTCAATTTCCCTTATTTTTACTTCCACACTTGTTTTTTTATTACTTGGATAGACGACTGGATAGGAAGGAAATGTAATGTGATGGAGAAAGTATAGGGGTATAGAGTAAATATATTAGTACATATGTACATACATAATATATGTATCTTATTGGGTTGATGAGGACCGGTGAAAGTGGACTAGTTTGGAAAAGTAAATACATTTGCATTTGGATAAGGAAATTGTGAGAAGAAGATACATAGACTCGGACTTGCACTAATATATTATGGAGAGAGACTCAAAAGAGAATGGCTCTTCCCAACTTTCCCTTTGGGATAAAATAAAACTGGGAATTTAATAGGGAGAAAGAAATGTATAGAGGAGAAAATACCTTGCTATTTATCATATGGAATGTTATATGGAGGGGATGGAAGGACAACCCGTTCCTCTGGAATATATCCCAGCCAGGCTATACATGTTCCGACAGATGTATGATCAATACTTTAATGTAATCATTTCCACCATAAATATTGTATCAATCCTTCTATCCTCCTCCCCTTTAGTACTCACTACTAGAATGATCCTCCATATATACGTGGAGGCTGAAGACTTTAATTTTAACCAGGAAGGAAAGGATGTCAGTTGGATTTTAGCTCCCTGTTATTCATCCCTCTGGAAATTTTCAATGGAGTTTTGCACTTTGTTTGTCCTCTTCGTAAAATGCAAATGGAATGATGAGAAAGAAAAGGCTTTTAGAATTTAGTTAGTCCCAACAAAAAGGAAGCATGTTTGTGTGAAACTGGTCAATCGATTTGGTTAAATGTGACTGGATTTTACGAGACTCATGGACTCAAGTTACGTTTGTCTTTCGAATTAATCTTCTGGTTCCTGTGGTACTCTGTAAATGTGTCTTCCTTTGAAAATCTAATGCTCTTGTGGTTAGAGAGAGAGAGAGAGAGAGAGAGAGAGAGAGAGAGAGAGAGAGAGAGAGAGAGAAAGTGAGTGTAGGATGTAAAATATAAGGAAAAGCAGGTTCTTGATGTACCACCATCCCCGATAAATTATTCAACTCCTATTGACTTTTGGTGGGTGTTTAATTACTTGGGGAAATCCAAAGTCTGGATGATTGAACGGGCTGTAGGGAAAGTGAAGGTTTGACTTGCCATTTGTACTATGCCTATATATAGTATTGAGGGATCCCCTGCTTAAAATCCTCTTCCGAGGAATCATTTGATTGTAGTAGAAAGCGACAAGCTAATTAGTCCGTATGACGTCTATGGTTTAGTACACCCAAAGTCTGGATCAAATTATACGCAACTAGTTCAATTATCATCAATTTACTGGGTCTATGGGAAATGAAGGGGATTTTGTCTTCTGGAAACATAGAATTATTTTTTGTTTTTGCAAAAACCAAAGAAATTACTATTTATTCTTCACTACATGCTATATTTTGTAGTTACAACTTTTAATTATTTTTCGCGTTAATAATTTTTCCGCGAAACTTATAATCAATACTGGTGCTCTCATTGTAGAATGCACTCCCTTAATTTCTTACCCATGCCTCTCCTACATGTACTTGTTAATCCTACATATGTATACTACAGCATGGAAATTATTAAACTGATTCTATGTATAATGTAGGGAGTACAAGGGGAGAAAAAGCGTCTGCAGTATAGTGTGAAAGGAGTGGGGAATTCTGCAGTAGCCACAAATTTTATGCACAACCCAGCTTTGCCCTATATTACCCATTTAAAGGTCTGTTGTACTTAGAGGGAAAAAATCCGCCAAAACTATGTTTTACTACTACAGAGAAGAAGAAATCAGTGGATATTAATTAGAGTGGACGGAAGCAGAAGACGAAGGAGCGTAGTAAAAATCAAGTGTTTTAATTGACCAATAATTGTTCAGGCAAAACAAATACCCGGTCATAATATTAGAAATGGCTCCTGAAATTTCCTTCTTGATTATCAACGGAAACCTTTTACTATGAAGGAAAAAATTCATAGTGTAGTTTACATGGTTTTGGATATAGGAAAGGAAAAAGGAGTGGATTCCCTATGACTTGTTATTACATAGAGAGAGAGAGAGAGAGAGAGAGAGAGAGAGAGAGTTTTAATACATACAACTACTTTAGATGGATGTGAGCTCCGGAATAAGTTTCACACGTAAAGGAATTATTATTACTGCAGTGCTTGCTTTGCTCTTCCAACATTGTATAAAGTTGGCAAACTTACTTTCTATACTGTGTAATATATGAGGGAAGCTCCAGGAAAAGTTACTATGTACATTTGCTCCTACTATGATCAATATTAGCTAAATTTGGATACACATAGCTCTATATTTGAAAGCGGTCATCATTTCCTTGGAAAATTACACTTTTTCATGAGTGTAGACCCTAAAGTTCTAATGTAGAGAGAGAGAGAGAGAGAGAGAGAGAGAGGTCTTTTATTCCAAGGAATGCCCAGGTACATGTACAATAATGTATTTATTTAAGCCTTTATATTATACACTTGCATTGCATTACTACAATGAGCTGTATAGTTATACATTTAGGAATGACTGTATTTACCAACAAGCCCATATTAGGTCATAAAGTGCAAGGAATTATGCATGTATAAATGTTAATGTCCAGAGAGCTTTTAAAACATATCTACTTTCTAAATATGTTGTTTTTCCCAAGAACGGACATATTTTTTTTTGGATTCTATAAGGGAATTGAAGGAACCCACTAACGTATAAATAAGTAATTCTATAAGATGGAAAGAGCTAAAAAAAAAATTAGTAACTCCTTGCTCTCACATGCTTATACTTATTTTCTGCATATATCTATAGCTTTTGTTCATGATTTCGTATATAGCCTGATAGTTTATAGGAGAGAGAAATACATATGAAAAATACTCCCTTTTAATATGTATGAACTTTCTTTAGAGGTGCTCTTTTATTATTTTGTAGGGGAAAAAATCTTCCCTTTCCTTATACATGAGCTTATAATAATGCAGAATATAATCCATGGTTGGAGGAATTACCATCCTATGAGCAATTTAAAGTTGCTTGCAGTTTACTAATTATCGCACGTAACTTGAAAATTTCCATGAAATGGTTTCATTTATCTATGCAGATGAATAGCTCCTACATATGTAGATGAAATAGGGAAGGTAAAATTCATTAATTATGTATACTGACCGTGTTGTCTTAGGAAACATCTGTTCCCACAAGTATAATAAAGACTCTAGAAATTTTCCTCTCTCCTAGATCCTACTATGTATCATTGTTTCAATTTTTTTTCTCTCTACTAAAAAGCGGGCAGAGAGGAAAATAAAAGTTTTTCAAAGACGTACATGGTACGTACATTTGTAATGTGGAAAGTAAATGTAGGGAGAAGCGAAGGTTTTGATCCACCAATATTAATATCCCTTTATATAAGGGACTTATTGTAAGGAGAGGTGAAATGGAATATAGATTTTAGAAAAAATGCACAGCTATATTTAGCTATAGTAATATGTATTTATAGTTCAGAGAGAAAGGAAAAATTTAGTGAGAAAATTCCTAGGGTTTGAACCAAATATGTGATTTGGGGAAATGAAAGGGAACTCTCGTTAGGAGAGAAATTAATGGAGAAGTAGTGCTAATGAAAGTGTATATGAGAAGGGAAAAAAACTTACTCTTTGACGACAATGAATGGATCATCAAGTGACATGATCAATTGGTGACAAGGGAAGTGTCAACTGGGTTTGTATACGTCATGAGAGCACACCAATCACCCACAATCTTCCTTTATACTTGACCGTGTATATATTATTGTGTGTGTGTGCCTTATTTATATTTATTTGAGGTAAAAAAAATTTCCCCCTTTCCAACCGCTTCTCACCTTCTAAACTTTTGACTCACAAATTTTTATGAAGTAGCCCAGCACACAGACGTAACCTTTCTAACTAGTGCACATTCTGTATTTCTAGAGACTGGCTACTTTTTTTCTCTCCTCTTACGTCTTCTTCCTCCTATATGTTTTATGTATCTCACTGAAAACAATTTATGAACATTGATGTAGAGTTATATTTGAGGCTGAACGTATCTTGAAATAAAATCCAGTTACAGATTAGAGGGAAAAAGGGGGATTTTTTATTTTGAGCTATTAACTCACACACACACAGAGACACAGACACACACTCGTAATGAAAATTGATGTGAAGTTATAGGTACGAGAAATTAGAAGGGAAGGAGGAATAAAATATGAAAAAAACCCTTTGAGGAAAGTGCAATGTTTTGCAAACAACTGTGACTGGCTGAGGTCTCAAGGAAGACTTTCCTCACTATAGTGAACCTCTGTTGAGTATAAAATGGAGAGGTGGAAGGCGCATTCGTGGATGAGATCGAGGACGGCTGCATTTTCTGTTGCTCATGCTGAATTCTATATTTTACCCGTCTCTTCTCTGTAGCCACTCCGAACTTTCCTCTAACTACATATGAAATGAGTGAGCGTATAGTTTGGATACAAAAACACTAGCTCATGCCATGCATGGCTCACTATGTGTATACAGAGAGAGAGAGAGAAAGAGAGAGAGAGTCGAAACGGGGGAGAGAATTGCATTGCATCTTTATCACATTGTAATGCACAACACCAACCACAGAGAGTCCTAAGTAAAGTAAGGTGTATTTCCGCGATTTTTTTTCATACACTCATACTTCTTTACCACTCTGCCTATAATTATATCTATATTAGAAGAATCCTAATTTCCAATCCATCCTGCAAACAAGGATCAAATTACCCTCTACAAATAGCAAGTTATTGCGAATTTGGGATATTTTTTCTCTTGCTAAATTTTCTATTGTAACTTATTTGCATGGTCAAAAAGCTACAACAGTTCAAATCTTATAATAACACAAGTATTATTTTAAAATTAAATGTAATTATGATTTTTTATCATAAGCCTGTACTATGTAGTGCATCTCATTTTAATTAGCTAAAACTGCACCCTCCAGTATAGCTAATAACAGTTCAGTTCAGCTCAGCTCACAGTTCAAGTTTATTAACATAGTCGTACATTGCATGGATATGGAGTGACGTGAAAAGAAAATACGGAGGTAAAACTTCATAAAGGATAGCCACAAACTAAAAATAACATTTGTTGAAAATACCTCATAAAGTTGTAAGTTGTAACACGTGTCATTACATTGAAGGTAGTAAAAAGTAAAGTAAGGAATAAATAATGGGGAAAATGCTGTGTTCCAAGTAGGATTTTTTTAGTGCAATATTAGAGCAAGGAGATAAGATGAGAATTAAAAATCACCTACAGCGAGAGCAAAAGTTAAGTTTGAACGTTGAAAAAATATTTTGAACTCCGCTTGTAAAACTACAGCACTAGATACTATACAAAGTACTTACAGTACTAAAAACAATCATGTATTTTTATAACTTTGAAGCTTCCGAGGAATTACAGTATAATGGGTTTAAAATAACCATAGACGTTGCTCATGGGAAAGGGAAATATATTTTTTGAAGCTATAGTTTTTTGAGGAAATATTATTATACATGTATATTGGACTGAATTCAAAGCACATGTATACTACATAGGGCTATGTAGTATACAAAAAGACACACTTTTCTCATTTGTTCACGGGTCAGAGGGCAAGAGATGAGGGACTTTGTGTGAGTGGAAGGAATTTCATAATAATAATAATTCCGCTCCTGGATCGACACGATGATGACAATACGATGACAGCATTACTACATATAAATATATGTATTTGTAAGACTTTAGTAGAGTATCTATATAGAGGAGGAGTAATAGAGGAAGAGCTCGGGATACAAGTATGAAAAAAGGCAAAATCGAGGATATGACGCGACGCAAGTAATAAAAGTTTATGAGCAAGAAAAGTCTTCTCCAGTGACTCCAGTCTCCTGGTAAAAGTTGAGCCATGACGAGAAGATTGGTGCTGACGGTGGGATTTTTTCCTCTCTTTTCCCATGCTTTTTATTATTTGCACTTATTTTTACGTCCACGTTGTTTTCCTTTCTTTCAACAAGACCTTTACTGCTTACCTCCCTTCACGCACCAATAACACTGAAAATTCAATTTCCTCAGATACCATAGCAAGTCTTCTCGGACCACACTCCGATGACAACTCTATTTTTGTCTCCCTCTTCCTATTCAGCAGCATATAGTATTTTTCCCACATGTCATTTATGCTCGGCGTAAAAAAATGTGTGAGGGTTATATCATGTAGAAGAAAGTACACATGGCTATATAACCTAATCAAATACCTGAGGACGAATGTTTGCATGAGATATGATGAGGAAGAGTTGTTGGTGCGTTGATTCCACCAAACGTTTTTTTCCCTTTCTCCCTCCTCGTTCTTTGCCAAGCAAACATAATTAATACTTGGAAAAGAATCCCAACTGAAGAACTTGCCGCACACGCCAATAATAAAAGCCCATAGTGTTTGAACCAAGATTTCCCTCGTGTCCTGCCTGAGAAATTAGGAAACGAGAAAGATTATTTGCAATTTAGTTATGTATCTCTACTACGTGTAATAATTCCAGCTAATCCCATTAAATTCAACTTTGAGCAAGCTCAAAGTGTGGATTTAATTTGAACTCATTCATATATAGTCTGAGAAAAAAAAATAACCATAAAGTTTTTAATGATTTTACCAAGATACAATTATAAGGACTTTCTTGACTTTAGGAGTAAATATACACTTTTTTAGCATTAGCTCAAGAGTTGGAAAAGCTACAGAGAAGTAAATACATGGCTTCGCTCATAAAAACAGTTGTAACTGATGTAATTTAAGGCGGAATCTATAACCAAACTGAGAGATTTCATGGTCCCCGACTATAGCTCATCTAATCTATAAGGAAAATGTGAATAATTTTCTCGTTCCATGAGAGATGAGAGGGGCTAGTGGGGGGTAACCAATAGCAACTGAATAGGACGAGGGACAAAAGAGAAAGTATAGAGGGGTAAAAGACGACAAATCCCCCTGCACTGCAGCGATGCACAATATGAACTATATGAGTACAATAGTTGTATATTATGTACTTACTGTATGAGTGAACATCTTCACATATCTCTATATGTAATACCATATGACAAAGCCAAGGAGGGGGAAGATCCATTAAAGTGACTGCCGAGAAAACCCATGCACAAAAGATGACTCAACGTGGCAAAGGAATGTACCCAAAATGTAAAACATTTGAATTCCATGTACTACTACTTCTTGTATGGTGTTAAAGGAGGCTATGAAGATGAATTGTCATATTGCTCAAAATGCATTACATTATTTACATGCTGCTAAAATGTTCTCTTCCGTCACATATCCGTAATATGGAGAAGCCAAGTGTGACTATATGCAGAAGTTTCGGACTGAAATTGGGAAAGCCTTGGAAGATATGCTAAAAAATGTGCACACTACACATACACACTTTTCCCCTTTTCCCTTCCAAACATTACTCATTCTCCTAAAGCTCCAACATATTATAGTGTCCTAGGATAGTGTGTAAGTATACATATACAAAATCAATTTGCGAATCCACAGCTTAAATCCTTTCCACGTGAATCCATATTTAAAGATTTTAGATGATTATAATTTCTCCAAAGCCTTTTCCTATACAATATAGGAAGATACGAAAATTACAGGAGCAACGATAGCGTCTGTAGATATATGCAATAAGGAAGCATTAAGAAATTCATTTCTGGAGTAAAGCATAAGCAGAAATCAAAGGGGCAAATTTTGCAATGCCCCTTACTGTCTTATTTAGATTCCATAAAATATACTTACTTACATAGGCCTAGTACAGGAATATTTCTCACTCATAAATTTTCCCTGTACTTCGTAAAACATTCAACATTAAACATTTCTTTTTTTTTCTCAAGCATAATCCACCCTATAGTCTTTTAGCGCGCACATATCCGCATACATTTTAAGCATTTAACTTCAGCTTTTGAGGACAGCCCTAAGTTATGGGGCTAAAAGAGCTACCAGCTTTAGGCCTGGAATTTCATTTTATTTATAGCTAGTATTAATATTTCCACGAATATATGCATACATCATAAAAGACATGGGATCTTTTCCCTAGAACATGGCACTTTTCCCTACCTCCTGTACAAGCTTATATACTCCTGTAAACCCTATTTTCAGCCATTCCCGTCAATAATGTATCCTGGAGAGAGTTTCCAGTTTCCAGAAGTACTCTCTCATTTACATGCATATACACTTCCACTGATACTTGATCCGAGGGAGTTTCTACCGGTGTAACCTCTTTGGTAAAATTCGATGGTGGTTTCTTACTACAGTACGGGAAGGAGGGGAGACAAATGGTTCTGATTTAACTGCAACACGTTCCATTACCGGGGCAAACATTTCTAATCGAGTTGTGTACTACTATACCGTACAAGGCATGGATGTCGATGGAGCATTTGGCCGAGATGCCTCCCTAACCTTTCCCTTTAGATCCTTATCAAAATATCGTCGCTGGAGAAGCAAAGTGGTCTAATGCACGAATTGCTTAAAAGCAAACTGAAATAACAACCACCATA
>JAQFXU010000708.1:0-43384 GCA_034693705.1 Spatulosminthurus flaviceps | reverse complement strand
AATTTTTCCACCCTTTTTTGGGTGACAAAGTACTAAAGTGCACAACCACACGAAAAACATTACCGCTTACTCAACAACGCGTAAACTACTCATCAACTCTTCCTACTATTGCCTTTTTACAAATACGCCTCAAAACAGTTACACATCAACCCTCCATGCAAAGCTAAAAGTGACTAATAGATACGCACATAATGAAAACAGACTTAAATTCCCGGTATTAAATCTCTCACAACTGATTTCCTTCAGCAGAGGAATGCAAAGCATACAAATTACAAATCCAATCGAGCTTACGTCTTCCTATATTGTACGAAACTAAATCAACACCCGGACTTACCGTGACTCATCACAACAAGACTAATATGTTTTCCGTATGAATGACTTCATCCTATATGGTCTCTCATCTCATCAACAAGTTCAACATTGTAAAACCACAGAAACCATTTCTTCAACATAAATAATACCATACGTATAATCTTACACACACACGCCTCTTTAGTATTAAAATAGAACCTAAAGGGTAAATAAAAAATCAAACTATCCTCCAGCCAAATGGCACATATACAGTGATCATTCTGTATATCTTTTACTATAAATACAATAATTCATGCTCACATATTGAGTCGACTAATGCAACACCAACTTGTGCAGCAAAAATTCAAAAATGAAGTACACGAAGAGAAGAATAACAAAAAACCTCGAAACCACAAATTCTGAAGAACACACTACATAAAATAACCTGATTATGCCTAACTTATGCATCTTACATATTTCTCCTACCCTAAACCATACAAGATAGAATTACCTAAAGATGCGCGGTTATAAAAAGCTAATGTCTACACAAAAGTCTTCCAGAATACACAAATTTTAAAAGCCCAAGAAAAAACAACTCCATTTCCAACAATGTTTCAACAACTTCTCAGGATCTTATCAAAGAAATTAAAGAGACCATAGATCTCCTACAGTAAAAATCAGCTCAAACCATGTTCTACAGATAGTCTACATGCAATAATACAACGACATGCTATTAAAAGAAAATGTTTTTCTCTCTCGGATTTTACAACATGTAGCTCATTGCATTTCCATGCACTTCTAGATTTCCCTTTTAAAGGCACTATCCACGGGATATTTAACTTTAATAGCTGGAAAAACTCGTACGAGAGGGGAGCATTGAAACGTTATTTATTAGTAAGATGTGAGACGAAGCAAAGCAGGACGAGAGAGAGAGAGGGAGAAAGAGTGAGAGAGAGATACTGAAACGAAGTCGAATTCAAGTGTCAACTTCAATCCGCCACACAACGTCTCTAATTACTGTCAAGGTACAAGGTTATGGTTTCGAGAGTGAGGCTGTAAATCCATAAACTCGAGTGCTCGTTATCAGCAGAGCCAACAGTAAAAGTCTGTACATATATGCAGACAGGTTTCTAGCTTTAGTACAAATCAATAATAGCCTTTAAAAAACGACGTTTCCTTTTCAGATCACTTTCCATCTCTCCACACAATCTCACGCCCACCACCCCGAAATCCTTTGGCTATAACTGACATACACAAGAAAGGGCCAAAACAGTAAACATAAAATAGGATTGAAAAAAAAACAGTAACATACGTTAACTTCTAGTAGTAGTTTCTACCTATCATTTTGAGAATTTCAATCCGTTACAATTCCTCCCTTTTTAAAGTAGCCAACTATAATCCAGCGTTACTATTTCTACATTCTAAAACAGGGAAATGCATTATTATTCTGTTTGCGTATGTTTACTCACTCAGACGGAAGTATACACGAATGTATAACATGTCCCTGGACGATCTAAAAATCAGGTCCTACTTTACGTAACCTGAAAAGTAGATATTCAACTGAAAAGGATAAAAAGGTTCTAGTAAAAGTATCCATAAAACTAGGCCCTCATAGCTAAAGTACACTCAATAATTCAATGGGGTAAAAAATTTAAATGTCAAGTTTATGCCTTCTACTACCAACTCTTTAATACAATTCCTTGAATTTATTAAGTATTTATGCATTATCCTCCATTCCATCGATTTTTTTAAGATCATTGCTAACACGGTATAGTAGTTATTGTGAAAAACTATGGGGAACCACTTCAATAATTATGCATACTTTTAAAGTCGGAACCCAATAGAAGAAAAACATGCCAAAATTGCCAATGGAAGCAACAGCATGAGAAAAGCCTTAAACTTACTTTCTACTTTTACATGCACTCATCATAAATCAAGTGTAATAATTGTTTTAATAACAACCTGTAGACTGAAGACTTGTCAATGATGACGTTTTAGAGGCAGATAATCCCGACCAACCCCCCGCTAAGCCAGTTCCACTGCCAAAAATTTTAGCTTTCGACCCAGCCGCGGAACCACCAGCTGAAGTGCCACCGTCGGTGTTGTCTCCCGTCGAGTATTTCTTGTACCAATCAGGTACATTGAGTTTATTAAGAGACCTTTGGATTCTTAACTCATGTTCCGACAGCTGACGATTCTCCTGACGAAGCATCAGATTATTTTCTGGCGGCTGGAAATGTGAAAAAGTAAACACCGTCATTATTGATTAATTCGCAGTAAGGATTAACTTCTCACAAGAAACTTTTCCACTGATCACCCCACACTATACAAGAGTACCCAAACTTGTCACTTCCTTTCTCTTCACTTCCCCTATTTATTTTCTAATACTTTTCTTTTACTAAAAGTTATGGAAGAAACTCAAAGAAGCTTCTCCCCTTCAAACTCTTTCTCCTTGTCTCAACTCCACTACCGAACTAAAGTTATGGTACGTTATAACGTTCCACTAACACACAATATAACTTCCCAACTATCATTGACCATCGATTAAGTTCAATGCATTATTAGAATAAATCACGAAAAACCTCAAGCAATTTAATAACACTGTTCGTGTTTGATGTTTTTTTTCGAATCAAATTCAATCTCCAAAAACTCACAAGTCACTACTATACCAGACCTTTTAGAATGGTTGGAAAAAAATCGTATTAAACATTCTGATTACTATCATCATACTATAGTGCTATGCCTCTACCACACCAGTGCCATACCACAATTGACTGCCTCAAGCTCTATACTCGATCATCAGTTTTCAGTTGACAATAATTCACATACCGCTATCCTCTCTTACATCATATACAACTCACATCCCTCAAATAGTATATCTCGACACGCATCCCAAATAGCTCAAAACTTGTTGCGATTAGTTTCACGTATCTCTCTCTCTCTCTGTATGCAATCACATCTGTAATAATTTCCCTCCGTGCCCCGTGCTACATATTGCACCTGAAATGATATTGGCAACAAAAGAAATTGATACAATATATACGCGCTAGATACTTATATCCTATCATTTTATACCGTAACCGTACATGTTGCCTTTTTGCAAAAGGGAGAAAAGTGGATAATTCATAACTCCTTTAAACAGGTGGGTTCTCTCATTCTCTCTCATCTCTTTAGAGAGACTCTAGATGCAAACATACATATGTATGAACATGTAACGAAAAACATATGTAGCTCAAATACCATGTCCGCACTTCACATTATCGGCAATGTAATCTTTCCTTCAAGCACTAAGCATGTGTCTCCCTGTTTAGAATTTCCACATTTTCACGAACGCACTCATCATCCCAATCTTACTACATTACATTACATATGCGATTTCATACATATCAGGCTACAAACTAAACAGAGAAAATGTAACAGGAGTGTTGGTAAAACAGAGTGAGCTGTAACGTTTGTAGAATACGTTATACATATGTAGATCCGAGGGAATTTAAAACCAGCAGAAAATCCTCTACGTAAGCGAAAGCTCCACACTTTAACTTGAGAGAGAGCTATATGCATTAAAATCTATGAATACTTAATGCGAGAACGTCAATCTGTCATGCATATCTTATCGCTAGTAAAGTGTACAACATATATCTTGTCATTAGGTTACATCCTCTCATCTCATCCTCAACAGCCAACAAAAGTTGGAACACTACTAATACGTATTTACTTGAAGTAGCGGTGTCACAATCAAAAGCATCCTTCTATTATTATACACACGTACGTACATCGGAGTGTATAAAAAATACCAAATAATAAGTAATGGAATAAATAAAAATATTAGTATGCATTTATGCTCTCTTATGCAAAGAAAAGGCCGCTTGCGAAATTCTACCATCGACAACATAATTTACAAATTTCTTTCAAGTGCATGACTTAAAAGATTATTCATTTTCCAGATAAACTACGTTTCAAACTTGTTGCAATCAACTTCCCAAAATAACAATGACGTGACCTTTAAAAATAATTGTTTCGAACAGCAATACATTCAATACACACAATTCTTTATATAGTTTTGGCTATTACATTCGTTACTAACCCAGTGGCCTATTCTCATAAGCAAGCCAATTTTGGATAAATTTATTAAAGGATGCATACTAAACAATTTATTTTGTAAAAATACAATTCCAGCGAAATTGCTAGGAATTCAAAATTTTTTGCGGTTTGAGAATCATTCATGCAGCTGATTGTCAGATTGCATTATGTAGCATGACCTTAACCACTGGAACCACCACCTTTCTGTCTCTTTAAAATGTCACATCTGTACAAAAACAGAACTGAGATACTGAACAATGGTACAGGCAAGAACAAAGGCTAGGATTAAAAATACCATTGATAAACTCCATTTAAGGGCATTAAAAATTAATGTACGCCAGTAAAAATTATCATGAACAAAGAGCCTGATTTACTTTCCACAGTTTCTCAACCACTTTGTGCCATGTGTACATAAAAAATCTAAATAAAGTATACGAAGTATTTGTACTTCCAAGACGAGCCCCGATACAGTGTAAATAATGCAATAGAAAAATTTAGCGAAAACGTACCACTCTATAAAATAGTACGTGATTAGAATAAATTAATATGTTTGCATGTGTAACGTCCATTTAAATCTTTCCTCTGCTACACTTAGATACTCTCTCAGGCTGGGCTACATATAGCGTGAGAACAATCCATGTCAACCACAATAGAACTGATATTTTCCTTGCACTTAGATTATTCAGGATAATATCCGAAAAATTCCAATTTATTCGCAAAATTAGAATTCAAGTCAGGTTTTTTCTGACCTTTTCCAATTCAAAAACTAGATGGAGATGAATCAGCACGGTTTCTTTAGTTTACCCAAGCCAGATTACATTCCTTTTACTCTTTCTCTCTCTCTCTCTCTCTCTCTCTCTCTCTCTTATTTCCCCTTAGATACGTGAATCCACGAGCATATAAAGTATAATATATGCCCTCACCACATCTTTTCCATCCACATCCATCTCCTTCTTCTGTACAACTAGAGTAACCAATCCAGAGGATACACAAGGTATGGAGGAAAAAGTTGTTGTTTTGTTGTTGTTGACTTTTCCAATAAATCATTTCAAGCATAAAACTTTAAATCATTGTAAACCTTCCGACCAAAATCCCTTCCATTATTTATCAAAACTATACCATCAAACTTTGCTTTGTTGCAGCGTAGAAAATTACTCAATTTACGCTTCCATATAAACCATCTGTGATAGCACTCAAAGCAATAAATTCTAAATGCTAAACACAGTTTAAAATACTTAATTATTACAACTTTAACACCACAACGCGACACGTCATCCGGGGCAAGCCAAGTAATAACAGCCAAATAATGGCTAGTAAAAGGATACGAGTATGCAAAATGTAAGAATCTACACTTAATATGTATGTAAATAATGCATTTGGTAGGACTAGACATCTCCATATTTGTATACACATTAATAAAATAATAACTACATAAAATTGCTAATCTGCACTCTCCTCCACGCCCATCTATCTAGCGGAGTTTGATTTGCTCCATGTGTTAAACTGCAAACATTCATTTCATTCTAAATAGATGAACATGCATTTAGCAAGTAAGCTCCATCATTACCTTTCCACAAAATATGAGAATGAGAGAATATTCCTAACATAAATGTACATGTTCAACCCGAAAATAAATACACTGTATGTAGTATGAACGGTTGAATTGAAACACCAGCAATTTTCTCACAACGCAACACCACAACAAAATTACTAAGTAAGAGCGAAACCAGTCCAACACTGTAGAATCAAAAATATGATGCATCAGTTTAGTTGGAAACAAAGTATCAAAACATCAACATTTCCCGACGACACACCCAACTAATGTTAATACATACTAATACTATGTATCTATTTAAGCACAGACAAGTTCATTCCTACACAAGTTGTGCAACACAGCTCATCGATTCCTCTTGAAAATAGAATCTTTCACACAAAACACCGGAAGATGTTACAAACTACACAACGGAAAGAATCTAAACATTGGTCTTTTCACATGAAAGCTCAAACAACGTTTGTGACAAGAAGAGCAGTAGTTACCAAACCTAAGTTACTCAGTTTATTGAATTAATTTTGTTACGCACGAACCATTTCTGTTCCTACTGTGTATGTATTTTAGTTTTAGTTGGATGCATGGATATTTAGAGGAAGATCTGGAATGTACATTGCATTTATTCAGAGCGTTATTCAGCGGGTTAGAACATGTTTGTAGAAACTTAACCAATAATTTTCAGTGAATGTAATGGAATACATTATTCATATAAAGCTGAGTGGTTGATAAACCATCTACTATACACCGTTGGACGTCATACAATTTAATATCTCCCTCCAAAGTTGTCTGAGACATTTTAAATAATTAATACACAATCAAAATTTACCAGAGCAATAAAAAGATATACATATTTCGTTCCGTTCAACTTTCACCAAAATACCCTTCTTTCACGTCTTTAAGTATTGCTTGAAAGCACTACATAGTATTAATATACTAAGATTTCCACAGACGCAAAAAACAATATTCTAAAGCTGAATGAGAACATTCCCTTCTACAAACAGCCCCTGATATTGAAACAACTATTTTCGTGTGTGTTTTCAGAGCAATTTGCTAAAATAAAACCTGCATATGCGTCAATTTTTTCGAGGGAAATTTTTCAAAAGAACATTTGCTCGCAAACGACTCGATTAAAGGAGCCTCAGCTTTGTAGCCTCGTGTACGAAAATTCTTCCCAGAGTACCACAAGTAAATACATAAGATACACAGTTATTACCCCACGAACATATAGTAAACGACATTAATACATATTATCGTGTAAAGGGTCAAGTCTAAAATGATGATACGGCGCCATAGGACTGAGAGGAGGATAAAAAAATCTCGTTAATATTCCCCACTATGGACATTTTCAAGAAAAGGTTTCGTGTGGGCTTAACCTTTTTTCCTTGAAAATATAAAAGGGCAAGCTGAGATAGAGCTAGAGGAGAAAGTACGGATGCTTCTACGTGCATTATAAAACGATAATACCGTAAGGCAGCAGCAAACACATTTAGATCAATTTCATGTATTTTCCATTACTCCGACATTCTGAATAAAGCTCAAGCATAGAGTTGGGTACATAGGAACTCAATAACCCAAAAGGATGTATGTACATAACATATCTCCCAAATATCTACTATTCTCAACACTGCGCTTTTACCATTATATTTATTTTGACTACATGAAAATGCAAGTCTACCAAAATCTCCATTTCTCCTGCTGCCATCCTTCCACATGTACAAGCACACACAAGTTTAAAGTGAAAGGGAAAGAGAAAGTTCCTGATAAATATAGACAGGGTACTAGGTCTAGGGTGTAGGAATAATAGTATGAGGGCACGGTGACGTAAATGTACAAGGATACTTTTCAAAAATTTTATACAGTGAAAAAGTTGTAACGCTTACTCCTTTCTCTAGCGTATTCTATCATACCATAGTATACAATGCTTATGCTCCGGCACACAGGTAAACGGTGAAAATATCCACGGACGGAGGAAGGAGAGCCTACTGTTTTACTACTATTTCTACTGAAAATTCAAGAATTTTCTGTACGAATACCTATGTGATCTTCATGCAGAAAAGAATATCAGGCCTTGTCTTCGCCTTTTCAATAAGTACACACTTAAATAGGAAAATATCTATACATTTCTTTGCACCACAACCTAAAAGTTGCTAGTACTTGTATAGATAAACAAGGTATGTAAGTATGTACGTCAGTAAAAGGCATGTACGTTATATCACAAGTCTAGTTATATTCAGTTCTATACCCAGCCTTTTTTCACTCCTTTATTATCGATTGGCTACGTAAGTGTACCAAATTCTCTCCTTTTCTCACACACAAACACACACTCATCTACATACATAGCAACTACTTCTCTGAAATTTCTTGTGTCAAAAGACATTTGGAAAAGAATCCGCAGCCGACAATCAACGGAGAGTAGATCATCGATTTGTACATCTTCAAGTGTGATGATCATTCAACTCTAACCTCCACACGTAAACACATGTGCACACCATTCAATTTCTTCGAATCACAAGGCGGTAGGTAGTACGTAAATACATATGTTCACACATTTCGGTTCCTTATTCCATAGATAACAATACAAAATTATTACTCTGAACTTCCCCCACACATTCAACAAAAACTCATTTATTTTGTTATTCCAAAGGAATATGAATTCAAATATTTCCTCTACGCTCTTTAATTTTTCACGAGCTTCAGAGTATGTCAAATAATTCCTGGATTATTGCAACATTAAAAATAAGTGGGATCTTTTATCACAGGATGGCCACATGGAAAATGGCAGAGAGGCGAACATACATATGCAAATTAAATTGAAATTCCAACTCATACTACACATCTTTATCAAAGATAAAAATCTTCCAGTATGTACATTTATACATGCCATGAGCAAATGTGTTTTCCAATCTCAGTCAGTCCGATTTCTAAAAAAAGAAGAAAAATTCATGCCACCGAGTTATGTAGTACACACACCAGGCTGGATATGTATAAGGACGTATCCGCAGTCTGTACATACATTTGTTATTACATTAGACAGGGACGTCAAAAAAACTAGTGTTCCATATGAGGCATGAATTCCATCTGACTATTGCGTAAATGGGAATTCAAAATGGTTCGTGTGTGCATGGGAACTGCAGGCCTGTACTATGATATCCTTTTCCCAACTTATACATAAAGTTGGAATCCATTTTACGAACGCAATTTAGTACTTTTACCTACGCATATTCATCCCTATGTAACTGGGGTGATGATGGTAGCCGTAAAATTCATGGCACTTTAGTATTACTCCAAGTTAAGTGCACCAATATGACGTCAAAGGTAACTGAGTGAAGGAATGGGAAATGGGAAAACAACCACTCTGGTCGAGAAATTATTCTACAGAGTAATCCTCTACTTCCTCATAATTTCTTCTTGCCATGTCGAACACTTACATTGCACGCATGTAAACAAACACAGCACTGTTTAAAAATTATTTGGTTTTTATGACGAGCTTATAAATTAGCAATCAAAGAAAACTTCCACCTACACCTTCCATCATAATTCCGTCAACAGCACCACGCCTCACTCAGCCACCACGCCACAGTCATAATAACAAACTTCACAATACTTTTCAAATAAGGCTTTAAACGAGCTAGAGCAGCGGGCAGCCAACAAAACATTTCCATTATTTGAATAAAAATCCACATCTTCATCCACGAGTATGTCTGTATGTACTTATACCAAAGTCACAAAAAGTATATTACTCATAAATCGTCCAAGTGACATATTCAGAAATTGTAGTAGCTGTCTTTCCAGACGAGCAGACCCAAAAGTAAACAACGTTTTAAAACAGTGAAATTTAATCGTTTAGGACGATTTACTTTATGCCAAATTAAACTAGATTTTTATCCGTTTTAATTTGCTGTTCATTACACGTAACACATAACATTTCCAACAAGGGATACGTAACTGGCTACCAACTACCCAACGATTTCCAACGCAGTGATAGAATGATATAAAATCAAAGGATCAGGAGAGAAACGAAGCGCGCCGTTGAATCCAATTTAGTAAGAGGCCAATTTGCACCGTATAATTAAACTCTAATTCTCACAGCCGGGATAAATATATCGCAATGGTGCACTGAATCTTAATGGAAGTCAAATACACCCATACAGAAACAGATGCCGTACATACAGCAGCAACATCGGAGGAAGCATTGGACAATAAAGCAGCCATGTTTAGGCACTACACTGGTAACATTCCAGGAAGAAGTGACTTAAGCAGACATCGATATCGATTTTCCCATATACATGTACAATGGGATACAATATATATATATATATATATATATATATATATATATGTATAGTGACTTTCTTCGAGAAGAGAAATACATATACACAGAGCTGAGAGAAGTCAAAAATCCATTTATGTCTGTATCAGAGCAAGTTCTCATAGTACTGAAAGCAGAGCTCCCAGGAAACTACATGACAGCTGTACTAATAGTAAGACTACTGTGTCTAAGAGCCCCAAAATACATAATACAAACACAAGACAATATTTCAATTATGCACTAAAAGTTCATTCCTGTCAAGAGGCAGGATGGAGTTCTCCCTTGACACTTTCCTAACCTTAGTCAATACTGTCCAACCTGACAAAGAACAACTCCAACAGGAGTAAGTAAGGTGACACAGAAAAATGTAACATTTTACGTGTGTCTCTGAGAAGAGAATTCATTCCGTCGATTACTGAAACCTCCGTCCTTGTTATCTGTCTTTCTATCTAGAAAACCTATCAAAGCTAACATTTATGATCCACTATCTTATTTTTATGTCGGATGAATTCCCTACTTCTCAACTACTTTTTATTCAACAACCTTCTCGCACAGTAACACATAGTTGTAGGCAGCAACGTTATAATTTACCAGATCCCACATGAAAATTCTCAAAACAAATAATACCACCCTGTAATTTTATATAGACAGAACAGAACGTGTTGTCGCACTTTACAAACAAACCATTAACCTACGATATAAAATCTACGTAGATAAAATCACCTTTCTGAATCCAAGCAGAAATCAAGCAATATGTCGAAATAAATAAATACATTTTATCTATCAATGCCACTCTATCGTAATCCTTCTCTAATCCGTACCTCAAGCATTTAAATAATGGTAAGTAACAATAAATGACAGCACTACGCATATTAATTTTAATAACAATAAGAAAATCTTACTGTGATTATTCGAACAACCATTTTTGACTGGAAACCAATAACTTGGGATCTGCAGATGTTCTAGAATAGATACTGCAGATATACCACTAGTATATATTTGTTGACAAATGTCACAGCTGAGGTAAAAATTTGGCTCTCATTAGCACCCAATTGGATTTCAATTGTATCTCCTCACAAAAACGAGTACACATGAAAAAAAAAACAATAACAGCAACTATTTGTATACGAAGCACACTAAAGAAACACCCGGCGAAATAATCACCAGCGCAGCGCCGAGATAAATGTAATTCTTAGGGAAACGAAACGAGCTGGTCACCTCAACACTTCTCCCTTGATACTATCAGCAATTCTTTATGGAACATTGGAATGTAATTCAAACTAACAAGTACATATGTATACACATATCTGGTACTAAAACTTGACGAAAGGTACCGAGTCTCCGTGACTGAGTGAGTACTAGTTTATCCATGCACCTTTATGTGGTCCTTGCATTTCATTCAAGCTGACTACCTTATTCAGCGTGAGAACAAGAAAGGATATAGTAAATAAACAAAATGAGGCTTGACTGTTGTATCATACATACAAATCTACACACCTTCCCTTTATTTTTCCCCACTATATGCAGTGAGGATATCAACCAATTTCAACCTCCTCTCTGTTGCCTAATAATATGTGCACTGTGCATTATACACAGAAACACACAAGTTCGGTAGCAATAGTTCACATCAAAGACAAACTTCACACACAGCTGCTAGTTCCACGACAGAAATTGTATAAAAAAATCAATCCATTACTCCTGTTTGTACGTCTTTATACTTCCACACAAGTACTATTGCGCCACTCCAATTATTACTATTGGACGGACACCATCGTCAACATAAAGTTCAAGTAATAAAACGATATTCGAATATGATCATGCAGAATGTTTTTAACATTGTATATGCACACTATAGAACAAAGCAACAATAATACAATTCCCACTTTATTATGAAAATTTAAAAACTGCAGAAATGCCTCCAGGATATGAAAACATAAGAACGTAAAATCAGGCTCATACTCAACCATCCACTTTCCACTGTTTTTTTCCGCAAATTCCCTAACTCTTTATTCTGCTGTGGGTCTGGCTGGCTGGATACCGATGATACTATCTGTCCTTGCCAGTATATTGTTGAACACCTTGCATTAAAAATACATTAAGGTACTCAAACTATCATATCCCTTTCCGCCATTTCGTATATCTAAAATACAACAGAAATTAGAACGTACTCGCTTATAAAACCATTTCTTGGAAATTTCCTGGACAGATATATGTACTGTACGGACAGATCGGTGACGATAGTCACCGCGACGTAGTAATGCGAAGATTATTAATTTCTGGAAACTAGGCAGGAGATATTCCCCACCAAGTCATGATTCTTGACCTGATTGCCAATGGTAGCATCATGTATATGTAAAGTCAGTTGTCAGGATCTGGCATTATCAGTACAAATAGAAGGTAAAATCCAGTTTGTGAACATGTAGTTTCAAGACTTTCATATGATGTGCCTTTTGTATTTATTCTCCCCTAAACACGTGCTTTAATTTCCAAGTCAGGACTTCTCAGTAAAGAAAGGCCAAGCATTTAGTGGAGAAGACAATATATATAAAGGACTAGCTAAGGTGTGCTGAGAACCTCCATCAAAATCATAAATATTTCCAAGAGTTCACACAAAAGACAGCTGCATTTGTTCTAGCTAACAGGGAATGTAGGGATAAAAAATACTTTCATGTACTTCCATGAAGGACATGTCCATCCCATGTATACAAACAGCGGATTCAGGTAGCTCGACTTTTCAAAGGATTAATACCTCATACGAGTTCTTCTCTTTTAAATTATATACTTGAGGAAATGGAGAGGATAGAAAAAAGTAGAAAAACTTAAAGAAGAGAAGTACTACTTGGAAAAGTTTTAATGCCGTCGTCTCCAATAAAAATGACCATTCACATACACTTATATTCTTGCCAAATGTATATATGCATGCAACAAAAAGTTACACCTTTCAAAAGGGATTCTCAAAAAAATTAGGTAGACCAGAAAAAACCGGCACCTTTGGCTAAAAACCCTAAAACAATCAGTGAATCATTACGCTGAGTCAGGTTACTTGACCAATAGTTTCCAACATTTCAGGAGATATCAATATTAATAATTATTATTATTATTACCGTGATTATGATACTCGAAAAACTTAACCATTAAGCATTCGCACAAATTTGTATCCCATAACATCAACTTTGGGAAATAAAAACAAGATTACTATTGATACTGCAAAGTCTTTAAATTAAAGACAGACAAATAACAGGCTGGATAAATAATGATGCTAAAGGGTACTGAACTGTTAATTTTTTTCACCAAAATTCTCCCTGCCCTGCACGCCATTGAGGAGCCATAATACATGTAAGAACGCAATCTCTTACCACCTTCTGCAAAATATCAATCTAAGCCAAAATCCTTGGTGGTACCAAAGTACCAACAACACCCATTGCCCATCGAGTCATGAAGTACTCACCGGGCTCAGCCGATTTCCTACAAAATATTCCAAACGCTTTGACATATTTAAAGTTCAATCGCTACCACATGTCATGTTTTTACAGATTATAGCTCAAAAAAATCAGATATGCATACAAACTTTTCCCAAAAAACCATCATCAAACAGCCTATCAACCTGCTACTACTGCAAGTATTACACAGCATTAAAACACTGTACAACTCAATTTTAATGTGTCATCTACGAAAGCATTGAAGGCCACTTCCTCACGTGGAAATACATAAGATAGCGAACGCTGAATTTTCCTTGCTTATTGCTTATTCTCTAAAATACATATAATTTTTTTTTCATTTAAAAACTTGGCAATGGTACCGGCTCGGTACTACCGGATATACCAAGTAAAGTACGGAATAAGCAAATCCCATAGTTGTGTCGTTAACCATGATTTCAGACTCACATACGAACAAAGACCTGCCCAAAAAATTCACATAATTTTCGCCAAACTGATTGAACTAGCACCTTCCTCCCAAGCACATACCCATCTATTAACCCAGACCATAACACGCTTCATTTTATAAGAAACCTAGTCGTTTGAATCCTGCGAACCCAAAAGTATTAAAAAATATTATACAGAATATTGAGCTACATATATGCACATTGCCAGTAAGCACACTCCACGTATGCCATAAGACAACAAATAATAATGAACTTGTGCACGAAACTCATTCAGCACTCAACACAGTGGACTAGAAAAAATCCTTCCACCAACCAAGACTTGCTCAGTAACTGAAACTAAACGGGCATAAAAAGAAAAAAAAACTTCCTCGGAAATTACACATCTGCATGGATATAACTAACAGCAATACAAGTTTACATACATACTGAACGTCGTTCGTGTAGGTAATTACAAACCAGGGAAACTTGTAGGCGAGCGTAATAATAACATTAATAATAATATCATTCATTCCAGTTTTGCGTTATGCATGTACCAGAGTAACTACGTGAGTACCAGTAGCAAGTAAATAAGTAGAACTAACAAAACCTCATTAAAATCCAACTATATTTTTCTTGCATCTTCGAGCAAGTTCCGACTACATTCCCTCAAAAGTCATTCCACTACTACTTTAAGTTGTAGGAGTTTGCAAATAAATGTGAACAAAATTAACTGGAACCCCAATTCCCCAAAAATACTCATCCAGTCATTGTGTAGGACTCTCGTCCCAGAAATTTAATTATCAATTATATGAAGGATGATTAAATGTGAGAACCCAGATTAAAGCTTCATTAACTCTCTCTCTCTATGTCTCATCAATTTTAAAATCGTCTTTCCTTACATTTGCCAACAACTTAATTCAAGTCAGCATCTAAATACCTAGCAGCTTTCGAACATTTTATCAGCCAAAATCCTTTCAAGTCGAAGTGAAAAAACTACTTAAAAAGAACAAGTCACATATATCATATTTTTTCCCTGCCTTCACACCACAAATTCTTTTCGATAGAAATTAGATGATCAATCGGGAAAATGCTCACTCCTCAATTTCCTTAAAGGTACCTAAGGCCCAAGGGAATTTTCAGCTCAATTTCATAGCATACACTAAGCATTCCGCTCCTGAATAATATTTAACTTGCTCATATAACATCACATCCTCTGCCTCATCGTTCATTTCTACTCTAATCCTTACGTGAAACTCCAGCTGTATTCCTTAAAAACATACTATTCTTTTAGGTTTACAGAGACACGGCGCACAGGTTGCAAAAACTCCATAATGAATTCCTTATGTTTGTAGAGGATAGTAGCTATACGGGGTAAAAATGTTTTCAAAACTTCAGAATGCATAGCTGTGGCTGTGGGTGGGAGGCTTTGCTCGTTCACGTTTTGCGGAGAACAATCAAAATCACGTACCACGCTTATACTATAATGGTTATAATCCTTAATAAATATGATTATACAAAAGGCAGAATGGAATGCTGCCATTACTTAAAATATAAACCCTCTTGTTCTTCCTAAAAATAAAGCAACTAGAATTTATCCTTCCTTCATTAAATCATGTTACTCCTTCACTATTTATGCTACATGTCTTACGAACGTCGGAGAGAAAACCAATGGATAAAAAAGAAGGTGCTTTACTCCAGTTATAAAAGTGCGTGTATCTACCCATTTTTAAACCATGGCCTTATATCATCTTAAAATTACAGACAATATAGAATTTGATATGTGTATTGTACATATACAATTCTCTGTATCCGTTTTTCAATCATAAAAAGGAAACGATCTTTAATAGGTCGTGTTTTTATGTACTCTTCAGCCTGTAAACTATCCAAGCGTGCATTTTGGAATTATATTGTAAAACTCTGAGAAAAGCCAACTCCACTCGAGTCACTAAGTCATTCTACTTTACGTACCCTACACTAGGATTATTTTATTGATTAACCCAACCATGGCACAAAGTAATTCTTGAGGAGACGAGGGAAGAAAACTTATGTCGACGACACACGAAAGTGAGAGCGAGAGGAAGAAAAGGGAAAAAGATCTGAAACCTCTAGCCGCTTCTACCTGGAGATATCATACGGAACCAGTCATTACACCGAACCGGGGTTTTCTTTTCTGCTCTTCTTACCAACGACCTTAAACGTATGAGTTTGTGTCCCAAAAAAATGTAACCCCTCGTCTTTACAAATAGTCCAGTCAATGTCGGCTTCTCAGGTACATGTCCAGACTTACTGCAAAGTGCAGATTCGCCTCCATCTTAAAGAAAATCCAACTTGGAGTTTATTTTTTTCATTTTGACATCCACGAACAAACCAGATATATATGTGTATGGGTGTACTCTTTTGTAAAATTATTTGTTCAAAGATAGCACGCACAAAAATGGGAACTCTTCACATTACGGGAGTGCCTGCAGACCCAAAGTTTGCACCTTATTTCTCATCATACAAAATTGCATACATGTACGTATCTGCTTCTATATCCCATTGTCGTTATTTTATGTGTCCACTACATTTTTTTCTGTCTCTCTTCTTATTGTTGTCACCTTCTTTATTTCCTGTAGCCTACAAAAACATATCCACAAGGGCTACTACCCTGGGTATTCCATTCACATATTTTATAGTGCTGAGCCAGGAGTAAAGGAAGGGGAAGGATAAGACCCAGACGAAACATGAGAAAAGAAATACCATATTTTGATGAAGACTGGTCCCGGGATTACACAAAACGCGGAGAAATCTGATCCGTCTACGTACGCGTAGTACATAGATAGATATGATATACAAGAGTTAAATCAGTTCACAGTGCACAGACAAGTAACGTTTCTAAGCCATCCATAAAAACTTATATGGATTCCTAAAATTGAAACTAAAACCAATCCCAGACGTATTTTTCATCACGGGTAAAATCAAACCATACAGCCATCTGAGCCATGTAAACCAGCGAAAAAACTTCCAAACCCTCGTATTTGCATGTTAACTGGTGGCAACTGGCAACTATGTACGCTTATATTTCCGTGCACTTGCACACGCAAGTAGCAAGTAAAGCTCTAACATATGAATTGAAAGTATCCTCAAGTTTTCCGTAAGTAAAAGAATATCGTGGAATTTACATATTTCTTTTTATATTCCACAGCAAACCCTTAGACAGTCCTGTGATTAACTTCGTATGTATAGTGCGTAAATACAAATGCTGTGAAAACTTGGAAATGTTTTCACGCTTCAAGTCTAACATACCACAATAATAAGCTATACACATGTACAGGAACAGGATAACCTGGATAGTACTTACGTACATCAAACATGCACACGATAAAAAAATCCTTCAGCACAATATTTTTGCATTCATACCGTCAAGTCACAGTCTATTCGGGGCGTCAATGAAAACTTAATGTACAAACTTTACCCTCAGAAACCGTTCATGTTCTCCTATACACGTCCATTTCATATTCAATACTTGTGCCTCCTGTTCCTGTTCAGTAGCATTATTCCACAGACGTAATGAAAAAGTAGCAATAAGAAGATTCTGGGCACAGCTTCAATGCCTCCTGGCCCTTCCTCAGGTCAATTCGTCTCACAATGGCCACACATATATATGTACATGTAAGAATTTATAATCCGCTGAAAAATTAGGAGAAAGTGGTGGATTTGATAAAAAAGTATACTGTTCCATTTTTTACCAAAAAGTTTGTCAACAGCAGTCTTGAAACATGACTTACAACGTGTAATCCATTCAACTGACATTCTTCTTATTAATTCACGTTCATATCCAATGCATGTTTACGCAATCTTTTGTAGTTAACGAACTATAAATAACAAGAGCTAGAGCATACTGCTTACCACTCTTTTTGTTACATGCATCCTCTACAATTAGAAGACGATAACCTTATACGGAGCTCACTCAAACGTAGTCTGAGCTTCAAAGGCAAGAATTAAGAAGTTGTTTAAATGCAAGATACGGAGCAAAAGCTAAGAACACATCCGAGCTTTCATGAACAGGGACCATTACATAATAAAGGAATTTAAAAAACGGACAGGGTAAAGAGGAAGGAACGGGAACGCACGCTTCTTTCTTCCGCCGATTAGTGAGGACACGCACATCCCAAATCAAATAATCCATTCAAGAGGCCTGGGCCTGGAAAGTATTCCTTGGTAATATTACACTATTTTACGTTCCATTACACACAGAAGAGAAAAAACTAGGGAAAGTTATTTACACGCCTTGAAATGCCCGCCTGAGCTACCCCAAAGCTGAGACTTTCACGCTACTGCACATGCCGTCCTGTACAAATTCATACTTCTCATATTGACTTCAAGATGCGACAGATATACATACATAAAATAAATACCATGCCTGGCTCATATTCTAGGTAAAACTAAAGAATGGCGTGCATGTTTAACTTGAGTTTAATCAGAGCACTGAACCTAAACGGAGCGTATGTCGGAGCTATTTGTACAGAGTACATGGTTAATATTATATTTATATATATTCCTAAAATTTATATGCTTTCATACCACACAGGTACGTATGCAACTAATAATACCACTACCTGCATGCCCTTCCCTTAACTAGCAAAATCCTTCCATTCACATTCAACCTCAAACCAAACTTTCAAACGCAAGGATATCCATTAGTTGGTTGAAAGGAAGTAGAATAACGTAACAAGTAAACTTTTCTCCAGTAAAATTCATGCTAAAGTTTTTCTCGGTAGGCGGTGTATGGCTTCAGCATGTATAAATGAATGTCCCCCATTAAGTAATCTTTCATGCATGCTTCCTCTTTCTACTAAGTTAGTCGTTTAAAGATTAATCTAGAGTACATATTCATATCTGCTAAGAGAAAGTGTTAACCAATTCAATCTCACAGCTTTCACTTTTATTTTCCCTTCAAGTATCGCTGGGTATCCACAAAGAAAAATCACCCCATCTCAAGAGGAGTAGTACCTAACTAGATCCCAACAACTTTTCATCATGGTTTTATTAGATAAGCAAATCGGCGAAAGGTTTCTGATAAATATGAACCATAAAATCAAACAAGCGTAGATTATATTATATACTGACCATGTCATCAGCCTGGAACTTTAATGGTCTGTTAGTGTGAGAGAACTCAACATTACGTGCCACATTTGATGAGCGATAAAATAGGATGTAAACTAACTACATTCCTCTGCTTCTTACAGAGCAGAAAAATTGCTGGGGAAAATGAGGCCCGAAAAAATGTGTTTTCATTCAACGTCTAACACATCTTTTTTAGCTATAGGTTTTCTACGAGTGTGTCCCTACTACATACAACTATATGTAATGAGGGGTAATAATACTTCACCGTAGTGATTCTATTTAGCTTGATGGATTGTCAGTGCAAGAGAAAATGACGTTTCAGACTTCCGTTGATTTCTTCTTTTATGCACTCAATCGACCCATTTTACTTGACTTGGTCTTCTTCTCCTTTTTTTGCACCCTTGAGTTTTCTATTAAAGCTAATTCTATTTTTTCTGAAGCCTTTCCAAACCTTCTCAGGGAGAGATGGGCATGTACTTGAGGGAAGGAAAGACATTAAGATGATAGCATGTCATCTTCTAATGTAGAGAGCACACAGGACCTCCTAGCGGTGTAAGTAGTAGGAAAGGAAAGTCTCTCTACATCAGTCAGAGTGAAAGTAGGCATCTTGAGAAAAAGCAGAATGTAGCAATACAGACATTAGACGTTCTTTAGTTTTACTCGAAATAGCTATATAAGGACGTATGATAGACATGTGTACCTACGTGATGTGCACATACATCTCTATCTCTTCTCATGGCTTAACCTTGCAAATTGGAACTTGAGCTGAATAAGTATGCGTCGAATACATACGTACATACTAGCTATTACATACATATAAATATAGATACTGCAGATGGGAAAGAGCAATCTTAGAGATTCAGTATACTTCGACCCATTTGCAAGCATGGAGCAACTTGATTTAATAATGTCAGTGCCGTCAGCTGAACTAATCCAGCTAAAATCCTAAAGCTTGGTAGAAGACAAGTCAAGACGAGAAGAACCGGTTTCAGGGAGAAAGCAGCATATATAGCATACAATGAATTCTTCCTCCTCAAAATTAAATAATGTAACTCTATGACAAACTTTAAAATTACATTAAATATAAATATTATTTACTAAGACAAGATAAGTTAATATATGAAAACATATTTAGGGAATTCGACGCATTACTAAATTGCTACTACTACTAAAGCATGTAGGCTGGCAAGCTGTAATCATTAGTCAGCTTTAGAGAGTGCATTTCAAAGAAAACACAAGCCCTGCTGTATGCATACATTTGACCCACCTTCAATAATTATCATCTTCATCGTAGTCGTATAAAAGATGGGGAAAGGGAGGTTTAGGCTCGAGGAAAAATCCTATCGGCTATAAACTCCCCTGTGTAATGGAATAATGATCTCAGCATAAGCTCATATTTATGACAGGGTCTCTACGCCCCCGAAAACAAATCAATTTTATGACTTCCACCCTCACAGACACACAGCGACTTGTACAGCTCCTGGTGGTACAGAACGAGAAGAAAGAACTTTGTCAATTCATTTCCGACTTGCTCAATCCCCAAAAGCTTACTCTGGTGAGCCAAAGACATACTTAGTTAGTCTTCCCTAATTTAGCCCTACACGTTCTGCTTACTTGAAATTCAAAGGCCATTGCCTCGAATAAAAATACAATCACTTTCAAAAATATCCACGACTTAAATGATTCCCTAATTAATATAGGATTCCCTTCCCGTGTATGTCAATACCATTCAACCTAATCCTGGAAATTCATTTAGCATTACAGACTTAAACATTTTAAAAGATAAGGGCTCATGAGTACTTCAAACAGAATAATCCTCCAAGAACGTTAAGGATTCATCAAAGAACAGAAGGATTTTCCAGAAGTATCTTTATTTCCAAACCACCGAAGGTTTTACCACAATGAGATTTTTCAATTCCTGTTAATACCAAATTTAAATGCAAATTTTAATCAAACTTTTCGGCTAAGTGCTGAAAAAGAGTACAAATACCTGGCTGCCATACAATAACAAGTTAAGTTCAGCAGGCGACCACGACCATCAACCAGTCACAGGGAAAATACAAGAACATTTCGAGTTGTGACAGGAATTCTCTCGAGTTTTAGCAGACACTAAAACATAGTGGTACGAAACGAACAAAGTGAGTGGTATTCTACTGGGATTCGATGTTCCCATAAATTATTGCCGTTCCGCATTTGCATCACCTACACCTACAATAACAGAGGCGTAACACAAGGTCAGGACTTAGGTCTCAAGAATTTTTTTACGACGAAATATATTTCCCACATTCTTTTGTGCGACACTGACAAGTCTCACATAGCACCTACTGTTAAAATCATAACAATGGAATTACGATTTTCCTAAAAGTAAAGGAATGCGAGGGGTCACAATAGCCTATATAAAGCATTCCCAAGATTCGAGATAAAATATCTGAAATATGCTCCTCACCTCTCCTTTCAGCTTCCCAATACTTCATTTGAAAACCGTCCAAACCCACATCAAACCAAAGGCTACAAATTATCATTTCAAAGTACTATGGGAACAACAATTCGGAATTTCCAGTAAATTATGTCACACTACTGCCAGATTCGCGAGAGCTGGCAAAAGGGGTTTTATATTCAAACATTCGATTTGTCTCCACTTAACCAACCACATCTATACGCTGGGACTTAAACTGTTCAAATTTTTCGAAATAACTCGTTTTTATAATAATAATTTCACAATAATTTCACAATGAAATAAATATAATTTATTATTCACTGAAATCCTTGGATGCTACCCTACGAGTATATTATTAGCAAAATGTTTCCAGAGTAAACTATTTACTATTTATTTGCAATAATACGTATGTGGATATTTCTCACGTATGCGTTCAGTTAAATAAGGGAAAGAAATCGTGTAAATTTTGGTCCGTCATGAGACCAAAAACCTCAGATATCTCATGACCCAGACTGATATGAACGCGCAGCAAAGCTGTACATTTGATTTTGACACGATAACTTAACTCTCATAAAAATTAGAATGACTTAAAAATAAAAAATAAAAGCAGGGAGCAAAACATGTGATAACAAATTGAATTTAATGTCAAGGTGTCATACTCATGCGGTTTCAGTACCCAACGAATATTTGTACGTTACCCGCTATATAGATACATAATTACTTTATACCACTAGAACATTGCAAGGACGGGAGTAGGTTAAAAACAGGCTTTTAGCTGGGAATATAACCTGTCTTACTTATAATTTTCATGCTCCGTGACACTACTACACCATCATCGTTATAATATAAAACTGTAGTTTTAGTAATAATAGCAGTAATGGCGCGTGTAAAAACTGTTGACACGCTGCCGAGCTAATACATGCATATTTATACAGAGCATCCATCGTTCCATCCCCTCTGCCTGGCTCAACATTTTCCTTCAACATTAATATGATATTAAACACTGACACGTATATAGAAATATGGAAATAGAAGCAGTGTTTCCCAGTACCTACATATAGCTAGCAGTAACAACGACAGGTGGGAAAAAAGTATTCCAAGGAGAATGAATCAACTTTGCTCTCTGCGATCTAATTCGGAAGCAATTTCACGCTACGTTGATAAAATCATCACGGATTTATTGATACTGATACTGATGCACTCTACTTAGGACGTAAAAACGAAATGCAGGCCGTTGTTTTAATTCTTCCCAGAGTTGTCCTACGACGAGGCATTAATAATGTATGTACTTCCTACGAGAAAATACAACCTCGCTAACTTGGCTGAATTTCCTTAAGCTGTATTTCAAGATATTGTTAATTACTTTAGCATGTAGCAGTATAAAACCACGAGCTGATTATGAAACTTTAGCAGAAGTGACCTCGTAACGGAGTGTAAAGGACTTTAGCAATCTAAGTACTTTACCTTGATTGGCAAATCATAAAAAGCTTGCACTTTCACAACTTAGCGCACTCACACACCAAACCAACTCATTAGTGGTGCTAATAACGACCTGTGAAGCTATTGCAGCAATTCTCTAGTTTAAAAAGTCCTATAATGGTAGGGCATGGCGCGTTCTGTGACCTGATTTAGTTACTAGAGCTCTAGTAACTTCGTAAGGTCCAAGCTTTTCTTCTAAATGAAAACTTCGAGTGAAAGAAAGTTGTAGAGTAGAACAGAAGAAATGAGTATTTAGTATTTAAATTTTTTCACGTACCCGTAAATGTGCATTTTTATCCGAGTCTTCCAGTAGGAATTCCATGGAGCGTGCTCGTTCATCTTGAGATGTGGACGCGACACTTAGCGTTCCGGAGTCTGTGCCCTTGTTGGAGGATGTTGAGGCAATTGTAGCTGACTTTTCCTTATGTGACATTGTTGATGTAGGAGATCCCAGATTTAGCATGCTCTGAGTTTTTTGATTCAAACTATAACTGAGACGCCCATCGTCAGGAAAAATACTCAAAGGTAAATTTTTAGACTTGATACTTTCTCCACAACTATTTCCATGATCATCTGTAACCCACTCTTGTTGCTGCTGCCCGTAACTTTCAAAATACAACTGTTCATTGCCACCAAGGATTTCCCGACTCGCACCTATACATAATTCATTAAATACAATAAATTAATCCAATTTAATACATAATTAAAATACATAGTGAAACTGCCACAGTGATCAAATTATGTCTTTCCTACAAGATAAATGTGTTCAATCAATATACTGTAAGCAGGAAATTGGGTACTTCAGTCATGCAATTATTGCACGCAATAATTATTATTACTCTTTCATTCATTCCTACGTGACTGTATAAATTGGATTCTAAATTCTAAATGGGAACCATGTGCACTGACACACTATTATTGAAAAGCACAGAAAATATTGCAGGACAGTTTATAATCGGTACGGTTTTCGTCACTGATAATATTATTCAGCAAATCCTATGACCTAAGTCTCTGCCGTTCAGTAATAAATACTCTCTTATTGTTAGCTAAATAGCTTTTGGCACCCTAACATAGAAATATACCAACACCACCAGATCTTTCGACGTGCAAAGAACCCTTCAATATACTCTGCACTTTTCATACATATTCTACAGACTTACATACATGCATAATATTCACATAAAACCAATGTAGTTTCTGCCGCATGATATAATCTGAAGCATGCAAAATTAGGCAATCTTTGGCTTCTTCGAGCAAATATCCTAGCGTGACCTTTCCTACTTAATAAAAAAGCAGCAATGATTTCACCAATTTCTTTTCAGTTAAACAGGTAATCCATGTCACAAAAAGTGCTAGGAGAGCAAATAGTCCATCTCCAGTATTTAAAACCTGCATTTTCCTTTTTTTACATTACGGTCTGATTTCACAACTTCCAGTTACAACTAAAGTAAGATCTTTCCCGTGTTTTGAGTCAAAGAATAGGTTTTAGGATAACATATCGCTGATGAAACTTTCCCAGATCAATCATTTTAACAAGCCTAAAACTGATACAAAATTACAGTCAATGTCTATTAAATTTTCTTCACACTCTTGACAGTTCAGAAACTGAGATGAGGGGGATAAACAGTTTCTTTTAATGGCTCCATTTACTACTTTGGTTTATACTTATTCAGCAGACCTACTTTAACAATACGGACACAAGTGTGTGTTATCTGGAGAAGAGAAAGTGGAATTGAAAACGATACGCAACTGTAAAGAACTGACTGACGGGCACAAATTGAAGTTTACTTAGGATTTTCTTTACGCTTCCAACATCTACTCTTTTGTATACCTGTTTTGTGAAACTACATTTATACAGTAGATTCTGTAGCACTGCTACCCCGTCAACTCACATATAATTACATATGCTACGAGGGTCATAAGGGAGTGTGAAATGAAAAGAATACATGCTTACAAATATGTGGGACCGTACAGTACAACGCTAGTCAAACTTACTTTCCCAGTACTTTTGCCAAACTTACTTCCACTTTAGTACATACATAGAGCAGGAAAAGGGAGTAGGAGGGGTAGCAACATCACCTTCTACGAGTACATACGCACACAGCAAAATCATATACCTCACACACATACATTCTCAAACGGCCTGAACTCGATATTATCTAAATTTTGTGTAAGTTTACATAGTTTCGAAAAGAAGAGCAACTACACCCCATCTAGAATGATTGCTACTTCCAGTAATGCAAAAATAAAAGAGGTTTTAAATATACGTAGAGTGAAATAGCTCTACAGTCCATTCTCCAACTCCATCATCTCAGCTTACGCACTATATAACTACGTATCTGCACTTAAAAACTAACGTTTGCAGCTTAATCCCTGATCTTGACTATTCAAAAGAAAAGCAGATTATTAAATGTAACAAGATCACATTTTACGTATTTTTCAAAAACTTGGAATTTCGACTAAAAATATAGGCGGAGTAAGAGTAAAGTTATTTCGCAAATGATGGCTAACCTGTGTCCAAGTCGGTCTCCACAATACCCGTAAAATGCAATGGGCCGGAAGTGTTCCCATGGCGGTTATTGTTGGATGGTGGCGACCGCAGAAAATTTTGATTAACTTTACTACACAAATTACTCCATTCTCGGGCTCTGTATCGCTCCTTTTCGATGGTCACTGGGTCGGGAGTATGACGATGAATTTGTCCAGAGACGTGAGTGGTAGTGTAACCAGGAGAAATTTCAGGGTTTTCACTTCCACGGCAGAGACTTAGAGGGAGGGTTCTCTGCCTACTGGATCGATCGATGACCATGGAACTGCGCACCGTGTCTTCGATTTCCTCCAAGTTTGGATGTGACTTGGCCAACTCTTCACGGGACCGGTAGAGTTGCACTCTGAATTTCAACAGCTTCACGTCTAAATCAGTCCCGCTCATTCCCGGCTTTCCAAACAAGCGTGAGTCTTCGGTTGGATTACTTCGGAAGAAGTCTTGTCGACTCACTGAATCATTTCCAAACACAAATATTTTTACTTTTTTCCTCTTCGTTCCCAAACAGAGCAATTTTTCTTAACCTTTGTATATATTCATATCCGAGCACTACAAAATTACTATAAACAGTTTCTCGCAGCACAGAGCATCATTCCAAACAAGATAGAATTAAAACCCACTTGGAGTATTTAGCTCAAAAAAGCAAATATATGTTTGTTTGCCTACCTCCACAAAAATTTTCATAGAGTGACAACAACCGGTACGATGAAATTTACCTAAGTTCCGTTCATATCTTATCTTTTAGAGGGTGGTGTAGGTATTATATTTACTTTTTAAGGTAAGTCTATACGTACTCAATGGGGACAGGAGCATGCAATGACATCAGGAAATTAAAGCCCACATGGTAAAACGTATCTATACACATGTACACATAGTTGCTATTCACATTATTCAGTATCATGTTTGCTAGTGTTTGCTTATAAAACACTGCAGTAAAATCAGAAAAATACTTTCCCTGACTGTAAAAAATGTAATCGCGAAAATTTCTTGATCTAACTGCCCGAGGAAATGGTAGTTTCGGAGGCGGAGGTCAGAAATACACCAATGAAATCTTTCTTTCTCTAAGGCAAAACTTTCTGACCATATTTACTGAACTGAGGAGACGGGCAAAACATGAAATTATCATTAATGGCTTAAAATTACAAAAATGGTTTCTCGAAACCTCCACTTTCCATTAAATATTTTGACTACATAATTATTCGAAGTTTTGTGTAGATAAATGGAAGCTATTTTTACAAAATTTCACCGAAGAAATAATTCTCAATAGTAATATACGACAGATTTTAAACGCCAATCGTCAACTCCAAGATGACAACTTCAACTACAATGCAGCACAAATGAAAAATTTTGGAACTACTCGTACCATGAACTAATAATAAATGAAGAATCTCATAGAATTCAAGCGTAGATGAAATTACGTGCGACATTATGACTTGTGGTAAAACAAACTGAGGCTAAACCATCACAGAATTAGCGAATAAGAAACAACTAGGACATTGCCATTGCATCCTACATTCTATGTAGTTTATGAATAACTTACAACTGCAACAGAACGTGCGATTGTGTAACACAGCAATGATGAATCGATGAATATTTATGTGAGCAACAGTCCATTGAAATGATCCCGATTTATGGGAAAGTTTCATATGTAATGATATGCAATTTCTGTCATCAAAAAGGCCTGACCAGGGACTTTTGCTACCATATTTAAGTGGAACAGTGAAAAAAAACTTTCTGAGCAGCCTACATTGATTATCTTATACAAAGCCTAATTCAAATTCGGAACAACCTGAAGTACTTCTGACAGGATAGGACAGAAGTATAGATAAATAGCGACACAAATATACTTACTATAGTTACAATAGTCTCGGAGGCATGTGCAACCACGAAGTCATTTATATTCACCTTAAAACTCGAAACAGTAACCAAATTTCTGACACCCTCAGGTTTATACTTTACGTGTCTTTATAAAAAGCAACACTAATCTCATACATACATTGCACACACAATAAAACATCCTCTTTACTTTTCTTTGTTGCATATCTTGAGGAAAAAAGTAAAAACGATACGTTTCCAGCTTCAGACTTCATGCGTAAATTAATACGTTTACAGAAACATAAAATATCAGAGTTTCTGGACTATCGGGCAAGTATCTGTAAAACATATGCATATCAGCTGAAACACTAACTTGAAATGCATACATTTTGTTCTGCAACATCCCTAATTCTAAGTAACACGGCTCAAAGATGAGAGTGAAGTAACTATATGAGTATAAAAAGATAGCGTTATGCAGAATGTAAATTGTGTGTAGACAAGACCTGTTAAGTTTTACAACGTCAAGCTACTCATTTATTAAAGAATTTATGATAAAATAAATTCTCATGCTAATTACTATATTGCTGTATGTATTCGTTCGTAAATAGACAAACTTAACAAAAAGAATCATGAATTCAATTATAACACTGAAGTATGTAAACATCAATCAAAACGATTATTTCAAGGATCAATTAGCTCATTAAGGCACAAATCCAAACGAATCTTATTTAACTGCCTCCTATACTCGAATAAAAAATCACCTTGGAACAACAGAATTTGAACTTGCTATCATGTATAGATATACAGCACCCTCCCTTTTATAAAACATACAAAAGCAATAGCTACAAACTTCAAAGCTTAAAACTCACACTTGCACCGAGGTCGTACGCGTTCCAGAATTAGGTCCATAAATTATACATGCTCCCATTCAGAGTTCTCCCACAACATTAAATATCAGTGGGCTGGTTACTTATTACTTACACTGACAACCAGTCACCACCATTTGTAGCTCTAACGATAATAAAATTATTACCCTCAGGTTTTGCTTCAAGACTATACGTGCCCTGTGCGTGTGCGTCTGAAACTTTTATGAGATGCAGAAGATTTTTCGCGTATTAGAAATCATTATACTAACACTAACGTGAATCTTATTCAGTTAATTTATGGAACTAACAATAAGCGTGTGATGAATTACCACATACCAATGCAATGCTTTACGTGACAGCACTTTGTCAAAATTATTAACTATTAACGGAATAAAATTTTTACAATACAATGTGGAAGTTGATGCCGACAGAGGCTTTACATGCAAATACTCATCACATTTAACAGTCACGGCCAATCCTTTGTTCTTAGCGATTATTTTATCAATATCAACTATAAAACAATTTATAGATGGAAGTATCGGTATTGAATAATACTACCTATCACCTACTAACAGCAACAAATAAGACGATAGTAAATGTCAGAATAAATAATTAAAGTTGCAGCATATATGATGTCGAATAAAAACAGTATGTAAAATCTGTAGCGAAGTTTTTGTGGCATTCCCCTATATCCATTTCATTTATAGTTATTTAGGAGTACATAATTATACATGTACTCTTAGCAATACTCACAGCATGTGGGTATGAAATGGTGTATACATAGGTGATATAAGCCCTGCTTATTAACACGATAACTGCAAGTAATAACTTGATGATGTAACATTGATTCTAATCAGGTGTATGTCACTACTAATCAGAATTCATTCACGTTGGAATTTACATTCATATTGTTTCCTGTCTGGATTGCTCCTACCCTCTTTAATGCTATTTTACGTTAAAATAAAAAGTTCCAGTTTAAAGCTTCAACCGTGAATGGTTTTGGAGCACGGTCCGAAATTGGTATGCATGAATAAGTGAAATGAGCCCAATTTCCCACTTGCCTGTATAAGGGGATCTACGTAAGAAATAAATTGAATTATGCAGAAATTGGTTCAGATCCCTGAAATGAAGACAAGATTGCAGCAACGTATGCGTACATGTGAGCAAATGACTACGTAAATATGTAGCTACACAAAGAAAGACATTCAAGATGAATAAATTCAAGATATGACACGAATGTAACTTTTGTAATTCTAGGGAGGCTCCGAACAAATATCTATTGTCAACAGGAATAAGTACGGACCCCACCTAATTTTTCTCATCTCACGTAAGCGTAAGATCATATGACCGAGACGGATTAACTTCTTTTCCATGTTTCAATAGATGACAGTGAAAAGGCGACAGAAGCTACAGATTTTTACGCACTTGTTTTAAAACGGGTTCAAAAGCATGGTTTGGCAGTTTCTAACGAGTGCTTCAATTTATTTATAGCGAAATTCAGTACCTTTTAAAGATTAGTACTGTAAGGTTTTAAGACACTACCATGCATGTATCAATGATGAAGTGAAGCGCCGTGCCCGAAATAAATCCAGACGGTACACAATGCTTACTAAGATGGTACTTACGGAAATTTATGTACGTCCAGCAATATTTGCTTCACTGTGTATCAATTGAATTGCACGTCAAAAAAACCAATTTTAAAAGAAGGTAGTGATAGCTCGTGTAAAAAATGCATAAGTAAAATTATGCCTGTATTCACACTAGATCGATACAAATCCGATTTGTCAAATGTATTTATATTTTTTTTTGTTATTCTCCAAGAACCTGCCGAAGACATATGAGGGATAACAGGATAGCTGATAACTCATCCGTGTGTTATGTGAATTTGCTGAGGAATCTATGGAAAACGTTCCACATTCTACGGAGGCTGCTTGGTGATTTTAATAAACTCCAATCCTCCGTGCGTATCCTTAAATTCTAAAAGGAATTTACGATAAACAAACCACAGCGACCAGACCTGAATGCTACAAACTTGCATTTAGTACCGACAATACATATACACTCTCTCAGAATATTGCGAAATGTACCCCAGAGAAATGGAAACTACGGTGATGTTACAGACACACACCAAAGTGAAATATGATGTTCGGCTGCCAAAACATGGTATAGTCAACAGTCACACAGAGGTAATAAAATCTGTACCAGTTGATGGGATACTTCATACTTGAAAAAATGTATAGAGGATGTTTTATAGTAATATATACTATTCTCGCGCTAGTATTTCGCTCACGACAAATTATTTATAAAAAGAGCCATAATGAATCTCCATCTCCTAAGTCACCTTCCAAGTAACTTTAAAATGAACATTGTTAATACTTCCATGCCGCATGCCTATACATAATTTCATATTTTTACCAGCCTCACGTTTAGAAGCAGAGGGCGGAAGCGGTGGTTTGCCAACAGGCCCGACCTGTTCAGTATGACATGGCTGATGATTATGAAGTCCCATCCGAAGTCGTTCCGTTTCCCAAGTAGATGATTGACTTTTGGCAAATCTTCCCTCATTTTCTTTATTATCTCCGTCATGCAGGTATTCCCTGTTTTGCCCGTCCAATAACTTTCCCTTCCGTTCCATTTTCATGCATTCCAATTCTAGCCCAGCAATTTCATCCAATATTCTGTCAACATTCGCTGAAAGTTCGTCCGTCTCACAAGAACCTCTCTCTTCAACACTACACTTCCTCAGCCGTTTCAATCGGGGTTTAGGAATTGGTCGTGGAACTTCTCCCTCTTCAACAGTCGCAGATGAATGTGAAAATTTCGCAGGAACGATCGGCAAATTCAGTGCATAAAATGCTGACAAATGGTGGATTGGACTTGTAGCAACATTTCTGTTAGCGAAGTTGCTTCCAGCGTTGTTCCAGTCACTGGAGTCATTTGCATCTTCTAATCCTAACTTCCGAGTTTCATGTCCTTCCCTAGATCTCCACTGACAATCTCCCTCGTAATTGGTCATAGACAAGGAGATTTCTACATTTGAAATGGGCCCAGCAGCTGCTTTCTCCTTTCCCACTTTTCCTAAATGAGTTTGGTCAGCTGTTTGCGGATTCCAAGTGTCCGTCCCTGGAATGTAACTGCTTACCAGATTCTCATTAGGCTTCCCCGGCGTAACACTACTGTTTCGTTTACTGCCCCTACCAAAGCTAGTGTCTTCCCTAAATTTTTCGTCCTCCTGGGAGACACATACTACGCTTTCCCTCCCCTTAATACTCGAACAGTGATACGGCAAATTGACACTCAGACCATTAGGAGCTTTTGACTGTCTTGAATTATGAGAAATTCCTCTGCTGTCTGCCCTTCCAGTCCCAGTTGTTCCCAATGAGTGGTCTCTTCCCGAAACGACTGGATGTCGTGCTAGAAACACATACAAATCCCTAAGGCATCAATCGGAATAGATAGAGGAAAACAAAGAAAAAAACCAGCATTAGAAATTAGAACCTAGTACGACCAATAGAGAACTGGTACAAAAAATGTCCCAGTTTTATCAACACACATAAAACCAACTTTCTGAATTTGTCTTGTCTGAAATTTCTCTCCAACTATATATATATTTTAGACACATACTCACACAAATACAAACCTCCATAAAACCAATGATGTCTACACTTTTGTATCTACCTTATCACCTAACAAACTTTAATAAATGGATTTCTCTACGTTGACTTCTTGAAAAGATATAGAGATTCCTCATTTCATGGAATACCTACATATGAATTTGCTTTAATTAGCTCTTTTGGCTAAAAAGAGGAAAAAATCCGTTGTAAGTAAATTTTTTAACTTTATAAATGCGACATGAAGTAAAATATTTGTACGTACGATACATTCCAGTGGAGTTCCACAAAAAGAATTTACATTAACATGTCAATTTAGCCTTAGCCAAGCCCTAATTTTAAAAAATCCCTTCATAACTTCATCCCTTCTACTAGTTATATTATAAACATATAATAATTATTGTATAGCTACTGTCTAGTTCAGCGGCTGGTGAACTTGTCCATTAATGACACCACAGCTTTTACTGGAAACTTTTGGCTGCTTTCAAATTTTAACTCGGCTTAGTTAAGTCAATAGAGTACGTAGCTACTTAAAACTCAGGTAAAATGTGACGTCACATGAGCTGAGTTCGCGAGCTAGTTTTATTATCTTATTGTGGCGTAGTAAATTACTTTAAAAGCAAACCAAGTTCATCATTTCTCTTATTCCGTGCAATCAACCACCAAATAAGCCCGAGCACTCAATTTTTTCTCCGGGCGAATCTTTATTAAATATTCAGCTCACCTAATTTTAGCTACATCTTTAGTAACTACACACGTTTTTTAAACGCCATAATTATTTTACTACTTTCACCGACGCAGTATAAGAATTATTTATAATTCCTACCAAAAATAAATAACTGTAATATTTCCCCAAAAGGCCCCTTTTCGAACAGAAACATGTAGCAACTCCTCCTAGCTCTAAATAATTTTCAAACATAATAACTCAAGGCCATATCGTTGTCAAGTTAATAAACATCCTGCATTGCTATTAAACTACCCAGATCATTTTCAGATTAAGGTAATAATAGATAGGTGTACACCTTTGCCATCCAAAATAAAAACCCACTTCATCTATATATACACTCACGTATTAGCTTTGCACAAACACGAGAAGAAAGCAATATCCTAAATGTTCTACTTACCTTTCCTGTTCCGTTTCTTTCCTTCCCAAAGTTCTCCACAAGTTGAGCAGGAACTGCTTACGGGAGATTCAGTTGACTCAAGAACGACAACCCCCGTAATAGATTTAACCGGCCAAGTAGAGACTGGCACTACTTGTGCTGCTGCTGAGGATGATGCACTACTTGAACTAAATGATTTTTTGTTTGATTTTGATTGTTTAACTAATCTACCCAAAGTAAACCGATGAAGGAAGCTGAACTTATTATTATTGGATTTTACACTTTTTGTTTTTGGCACTTTTTTATCCTCCCGAATTCTTCTTATCCAATTCTTAGTAATTGACACTGAAGGTCTGTTGCTGTCAGCCACATTATTCTTGTCTTCATTCGTCTCTGTCAACGTAACTGACTGGTCGTTATCCAATGAATACGCATAATGAGGTACGATGGAATTCAAGCGCGGCGCAAACTTTTGAGTGGAGCTTAATAATGGCGCGTAATAATTTAGTTCGGGTCGACTGCTGCTCTTGCTCGGGATCGGAATATGTGAGGAGCAAGTTCTTATTTCGGGGAAATCCGTCGGAGTTGGCAGTAGTAGACCGTGAATGGAAGAATTAGTGAGGGTTTGATTAGAGATGCCGTTTAAGAAATTAGGTGGGTTTTTGTGCTGATGGATAGGATTAATGTCACTGGTGGAGTGGGTATTACTCTTGTAATGACTTGAGTAACTTTGACTTTCCACCAGGTAGGGGATTGATGATGAGTTGTTAGGTACGACTGGAACCCAAGGGTGATCCCAGGAAGCTGACGTTAGAGGAAGACCATAACCATAGCCGTAATGCTCATAGCCGTATTCCGTTTTATTTGAACTAGGCTTGAGATTAGTAACACCGTTCGTGAGTTCACTTTTAGTGTTTTCGATTGTGCCACTAGTGAAATTGCTTGTGGCGTTTGTTATTATGGGATTAGTTTTTTTATTTGTAATATGGGTGGCATTACCTTTTGAATGACTCAAGCTATTACTTTTAGGAAGACGAGAGTTGTGAAGATGGATACTGTAACCGTTCGCTTCACCACTAGCACAATTTTGAATGGTGTAATAATTCTGTGACGTGTGGTTTTGATTGAGAGGTGATGGTCCATGTGAAATTTGAGAGCAAGGGGGGATTATACCACAATTGTGAGTACAATAGTAGGTTGGTTTGTGATGCTGACAGTAACCGGGCTCGTCGTCACCTTTGAGAGTATTTAAATTGTCATGAGGATGATCCATCATTTGAGCACGAGTTGCGGGGCTGGAAGATGTTGCCTGTGGGACATTTACCTCTTGGGCGTACCTGTTATGGGTGATGGTGGATGAGGCTTGTGCTGTTGGAACGGTCACTTGTACTTTCTGCTTTGGTGGAGGTGGTGGAACGATTATTTCTTGGACGTGAACCGTAACTCGTTGATTTGTATTATTGGGATGGTCACGAAAATGATTGGTGTGATTAAGATGATTTTTGACACTGGTAGTTTTTTTGGTGGGAACACTTTGTTGTTGTTGTTGATGATAGCGGAGCTGGGAAACGACGGGACTGAAGTGAACACGTGGGGGATGTTGGATGTAGCCGTTAGTATTTATGGGCCGAACCATGACCAATTTTTGTCGTGTGCGGGCTCTCGGTAGTGAGATTTGATTGTATTTTTATGGTTGTTTCTTCTGGTGTAGGTATAGAGTTTTTTTTATGGTTGTGGCGTGGCTATATGTATATGTTGTAGGTAGTATTGATCCGAAGTGATTGACTAGAGGATTGGCGTTTTTGTGTAAGTTGATTGATTAAAAGAGATAAATGTAAACAAGATTAGTGGGGATTGGAAATACTTGTATGATGTTGCGAAAATGTTTGGAGTGTGCAATAAGCTGGAGAGCTTGAGGCTGAGTAAGACTTGTTTTTGGCAGGAACATCACCGGTGGTAATTCTGTCCGCGCTTCTCCTCCTTCTGCTCCCGAACCGAAAATGACACTTCCAAAGTTACTTGATGGTTGAAATATGCTTGCATTCTCCGGGATGCGTGCCTTCATGGTTGGATATATCAACGTTTGTGCATGCACATAACATTTTCCATTGGTTTATTTAGCCTGTGTTGAAACAACGTACCTTAGACAACCTTCTTGGGCATTCAAGAGGGGACGATCATTGCGAGGATTCTTCTATGAAGAGACGGGTTTGGGCTTTTCGACAAACTTATGGATACTTACTTAATGCAGGAGAGGAACAAAGTACCCACATGTGAACGTATGGCTGTATCGGCGACAGAATAGAACGAAGAAGAACATAGGCATGTGAGATGCCCCGGCAGGGGAAATACTCGCATCCATCCAAAAATCTAACTAAGACGCAAAAACAAAACAGAAGTTAACTGTATGTAGGTGCACATTTTCCAGGAGTTTTAATTCCGTACCATATGTATGCTATCCATGCTTACACTATAGCTGCGGAATAACTTAATAGGAAATCCGTTTCCCTTTTAGGACCGAAGAAACAACATGAATTGGATATATAGAATTTAAAAATAGCATTAGTTGGAGTTTTACTTCTAGCTTCGTCATGTCATGCTTTTCCTATAGAGTAATTACAAAGCAGTATTTGTCTATACTTGAGTGTGCATACGAACGAGAAGGTTGTAAAATGTATGAATGGGAGAGTTGCCTCTTGTCTCAGGACACAATCTTAAAATTAGTGCCTCACGTTCATCTAACTAACATAGCGGAAGACACTGCCACGAGATGTGATGCATATGCCTTTTAGAAGTTTGGTTTGGGTGCTTAACTTTTCCCCACTACCGAACCGACGAAGATGCTTATCGGCTTGGTGTTCATCCCAAGATGCAAACTTAAGATGTATTGCATCTGTTGGAACAATCTCGTTTTACAGCTGGACGTGAATGGATACAGAAAATACTCTGTCTAAGTAGTATTGATGTCGATATGTTGTATTCATATACTATATATTGTTTTCGTGTGGACATACATAAATTTTCACGTTAAAAATAATGAAACTTATGAGCCAATGAGTTAATTAACTATTGCTTCATATTCCTTTGCATAAGTAACCACATTGTGAGTCACACCAAAATTTTAACAAAGAATCAAACTATTCCATAGTTCTCCCTCTCGTAATGTAGTGCCCAGCCCCTGAATAAATTCCTAAAAGAGCTAAGAGGAAGTAAGCAATCCTTCCCAGGTCTTAACCATCCGAAAGTATAATTCTATTACCGAGGATGTACTCAAAGTTTATGCTTTGTACTCCAGAATTCCGTAATATATAAATACGACTATATCCAAGAGGAACAAGGCTGAATAACTCAATCCCAAGCTAAAGTTGCGAACCAGCAGTATCTTACAGTGAGTAGCTTCACATTTGTTAGGAAAGTTATTTAACAACTTCTAACTAGCAAAACTTGACACTCTTCCGAGAATTTCTCATTTATGAAATTTCGCATTCTCCGTAAACGTATACAAATATATGTGATATCAAATTAAAATTTCGTAAGAAATCATACGAGAGAGAACTAAATTATTAGGTGCAATGCAATCACTTCTCCATATGAAAACCTATCTTATAGCAAAGCTTCTGTGTATTGGAAAGTTGCACTGCTGAATTAGATGGAAAATGCATACATACCATAATAATATACCATGGTTATGGGTGGTAAGATGCTGTAAAAATACTAGAACATATATAGTTACCATCTAAACGTACCAAAAATATTTTACGGGTAGGACAGTTTTTTCATTTAGTAATCCTAGGCTATGATCTTCGCCTTAGTGACGGCTGAAAAATGTGTGAATGAATGTTTTATTCTGGGGTGTATGGTCTGTAGACGTGCATTCACTTCTTACGCTCACATGGTTGTAAAATAGATGTTCTCTCGGAAACTGCTTGGAACGGAACTGGAAGTGTACGTCAGACTCTTAATCGACAGTAGTGAAGCACATGTGGCCCATGTTGGCACTTTATCTCATGGTCTTATCTCAAGAATCACAGTTTTGCACTCGTGTTAACATTATCTAATAATTCCGAAAACAGGTTTTGGTTTTATGTTTATGTCACTCTACTCACAATATTTTGCCTTCAGTTACGATACGCACGCATGAGTCACTCAAACCCATTTCTGAGTTCAGCTCGTTGTTGTCAATTTCTGCGAGACCCAACAATCAATTTTTCTTATGCGCGATGAATAATATTTACTTATACCCCCTCCTAAAAAATATGGAAAATATTCCGTGATGCCGTGAATTGCTAGGAAAAGGTCTTTTAATCAAAGTAATTTAACAGTATAATAAAATAGTATAACCCGTGTTGCTTCAACAAAAAAAGAACAACCAAACAATTCGCATTCGAGTACCAGGTATAGTACCTGTATAGTGTTACTACTTGTGGCAGTTTAGTCGGTGAAGAGATAACTACCGGGGAATACCTCACTAAAATATTTTACTGAACTAAAGGTAAAGAAGAAGATTTTGTAGAGTTGTGGATGTATTGACGCGTTCAAATAGTCTGACTGCGTTTGGATTTGGATACACAATGAAAGTATTAATAAAATTAAAAGCTGTTGTTTAATTCAAATGAATTATTCAACATTGGGCAGCTCAACCTCAATGCCAATTCAGTACATAATAAGAATAGAACTGAAACAAACGTTGATTGTGGAGCATGTGCACAAGCTGAGAAAGCGAAGGGCAAAACTAAGAGATATTTGATTTCTAGCTGCAATATGAATCGTGTTTATTTGAAAGAGATTCAGGGAAAAGTAATGGATCCTGTCTTTCTTGGACGATTGAAATGTATTTTCCTTTTCTCTGTTGTGGATATAACCAACGCAATCACTGCCTTACACTCTTGCACCTTGTATTCTGAGGAAGCCTAGTAGTAAATAGTACTCACTCAACCTGTAGTAATCTTATCACTGCAAAGGACGGTATGGATCTTGTAACACGATTCGTGTTACCATGAATTGTGGCTGCAATTTCAGTGAAAAATATCCAAGATTCATGTGCAAGCTATCCAACCTTTACATATACTAATTTCGTGTTAATTTATATTTGAATATACTCGAATTTAAATAGCTCCGTGGATAGAAATAGTTACGGCAAGAAAAACAGTCGTAGGTATAAATACATCTATATACGCATACAAGCATTTTACCAAGTTGGGCGCATTTAAAGGATTAGTGTTTACATACTGTTGGTTGTGCTGTAGAACTTTACATCTAAGATTTTTTTTGTACCGTAAACAAATTGCATGGTGAGTGAAGGGTGCGGGCGTATGAGCAGTCCTCTGAACATCTCTATCTAATATCTATATATGTACATGGTAGTAAGTTTTTCAGTTTTGGCTTTGGCGTATACATACACTTACAGATGAATGCCATATACCATAAATGCATTGAGATGGTTTGTTAAATCAGAGATTAAAGTGAAGGTTCAGAAGTAAGCCTTGTGTTTTTTTGTGTACCGTGAAGAAGTATAAAACAATTATGTCACAAAAAACTGGCTCCTGATTCCATCATCGTATTTGTATGCATCTCTACACCAAGCATATAGGTTCATTAAAACAGAAGTAACGTATGCAATGTGTATTTAAATTGCACCGTATGGTTGAAAGCATTTGAAGCTACGAACTAGTATTGTTCAATTTAAAAGCTGACTTTGATGTTGAAAGAAATAACAACATCATAACATTTTTATGATCCCAAAACTTCCTTAAGTCCAAGACTTGCGCCATGTGCAAGTATTGGGACTCCAATGAATATTGGAATTTACAGTTAATTATTATGTAATATTCCTAAGTACAAGACACACTGTTATTATTTTATGAGAATCTTCTAGGCTGCGTTCTTGACGTAACACTTAATTTTTGTAGGGAGGCTCCCATGAGCTTTTGCCTCCCCTATGTAAACATAACTTTAATATTGGAATATGTAAGACATGTCATACTTTGTTTATACACTTTCACCCTCGGCATGGACGATTTATTCTGGAAAAATATTCGGTGCACGTTGATTTATATCATCTGGAGGCTTGTGAGGGTGATAGTCGAAAGTTGATGGCTTGTCGGCGTTTAAGTTTAATGGTTTTGCATGTGAAACTTGAATGAATTGGAAACTTGAACCGTTGATACTCCAGGAATGTGTTTACTCACTCAAAATCTCTCCCTCCACTCTCCCTTTTTAAGGGTCCATATATATAAAAAAAAGTCAGCTGTTGACTTTTGGTATTTTAAAAAGCACGCTGAGATTCCATGTTGTAATATTTTACAATCTTCTTTCCCGTACTTCCTATTTTCCTGTACGCATATCCGTTGTGGAGCACTTCTGATAAGTATCAATTTACATACCGGCGGCGCGCAATAATTTTCTCAATTAGTTATGCTTAAATAATGCAGGAATTTCTTAATTAAGCTACGGCTATTTTTTAATGTAAACAATTACTACTTAACATTAATTAGACAAATATTGTGGTTAATCTGGTCTGTTCTCTAGCAATAATGAGAGTCTAGATTTTGTGTAACTCACAATGAAATTCATTGAGGATAAAAAAAATGCAATCATGTACGTTTCCCTGGTCTATTATCTCTGGCTGTTTCTCCCGAGAAAATAATAATTTCTTTTCCCTCCGCAGCAGCATATTATTATATATTATATTATTAATTCATTTGAAAATAATGTTACAAAACATTGATAATACGCAGTTAAAATAAATGTATTTTTAAAAATTCTTTAATATTATTTATTAACTTTTTAATAATAATATTATTAATTAATTAATAATAATATTATTAGAAAGTTAAACTTTCTTTTTTTTTTAGAACAGAACTGTATTCGCTTTTCACTTACCACTTCACAGCATGAGAGTCAACAAAACGTTGAATGGGTACAGCACATGCCATGGTTGTTGTAGACAAGGATTGACTGATAAACTTACATTTTGATAATAATTTAAAGTTAAACGAGACTTACTTACTTAAATAATACTTACTTAAATAACCTGCAAGGTGAAGTTTAACGTTTGAACAATGTCTTAATGCGTTTAAAAATGGGGCTAGAAGAAACTCAAGACAGGTAACACTTTTGCGGAAGGTGAATTTGCAGAAGGTGAATGGTGAAAAAAGCTCCTGAAACTCAAAGGAAGTTCCATTTTGCAAGTAATTAATTATCATTTTATTCCAAGTGAATACTAAAAATACGATATGGCTTTTGGTAAAATTCAGCTACAACCTCAAGCAAGAAGAAGCATTGGAGTCTACCTCAGTTTCTTATGCTTAGTGCAAGTAAGTACACACATTTATGTATTTATGGCATATTTGTCAACTCTACCCTCATAGTTGTCACCAGCCGTGAATTTGTTGAATGGATAATTTGTTGGCTTTCAATAGTTTCAGTAGATATTTTTATTTGGAAACTGTAGTATACTATAGTTGAATAGTCCATACAAAAGGCAAGGAAAAAGTGAGTGTTCTAAGAAAAATAAAACTTGAGTATAAAAAATGTAATATGTAACATATTATGTATATTATTGTGTACAGTTTGTAATAGGAATCGTGATAATTGGCTACGGGTCATATTTCATTGAAAAGTTGCAGTGGAAAATATCCATAATTTCTTCATATGACTCTCGTACAATGAACATAATCACTGTGATATTGGGAAGCAGCATTAGTGTTTTCCACTTGTGTGGTGCGAAAATACTTTATGATTCCGGGAAAGAAACAACACGGTAAATTGAGCGCAGTATTCATGCCAACATCCAGTAATGCTATTTGTTAGAAAAAAAGCTTTTCTTGGAAATGAATGGTAGAACATGTATACTTTCCTACTGCTTTCTTACAATGACTGTGAATGTGCTGTGTATATACATAATTACTGGCAATAGCCCCTGCTTAGAAAAAAGTACAAAATCTGAACCTACAAGTTTAGCGTTTCAAAGTATACATACGCTGTCATCAGCCAATGATTTACTCTATATTAATAGCACACGGTTTCGCTTTTAAAGCCACAGGTTTGAATCTTTCTTGCTGCTATTGGTGATAATATTCACATGCCTTCTTATTATGGAATTCATAGCAGCCATAACGTGCAAGGTACATTTCTCTTGGTTTGATGAAATCTTCCAGGTACATATATGTGCATAGCTATAAATTTTTAGCAACTAAATATATGGAATTGGTAAGTATAGATATAATAATTATTTGACTCAACATCGACAGAATGAGAAGGGATTCATTACGGCAATAAAAGAATATGGAGAAAATCCAAACATAAGGAAACTGGTGGATCAATTACAAATTGAAGACCAATGCTGCGGAGCGGAAAATTTCTCAGACTGGTTAAATGAGGACTGGGTTTCTCCTCGCTTTAACCCAATGTTCAACCCCAATCTAACCCCAGAACAAAAATCTTTGTACTATCCCTGGCAACTCAATTCATTGTCTGACCCTATGGAACAACTGGAATCAGATAACATTCCAATTCCAGTTCCAGCCGTTGCTCCAGCTCGACCTACAGATCTGCCTCTTTCGCCGTGGCTTGAACAATACGAGTCTCCAGTGGCCTTAATTCCTGTAAATCCCCATAACTATTATGGCGTAAATCAAGATGAGTTTGGAAGAATAGACAATACACCACCTCCGGACATTTCCAAGTAGGGATCACGGTATTGGCATGATAATTTTATTTATGTACAAACAACAGGGTTGATATATTATGATGCTGATAATAATTTTTGTTGCTGCTGGACACCTCATACCTTACATAATGATATTAGTAATATGCAAAAGCTCGTACAAGTAAATCTTCATTACAAAAAACATAAAAACATCTACAATTAGCCACAAAGTATATTAATTAGTTGTTTTGCTATCAAAACTACAAACAGGACTTGACATTCCACACATTTCAGCCTCCAACCGCATCTATTGACCGTAGTATATACAGTGGACTGAAGAGCTGAAGAGCACGCTAAATATATTGTCATAAAGAGGATACCACCCTATTGAAACAATAGCTCTGCAGGTTTTCAGTCTGCATCCTGCGCTTCCTTGCTTCGCTATTTTAGCTGAAAAGCTAAAGGTGAAAGCACTTGTATATACGTTTATGTGCATAACACCCCTCCCCATTGTCCCCACTACTGTCATAATAATTATTTGCAATGTGTAGCATCCGCTGTCCTCCTTTGCAACCAAATGGCAAAAGAAGGGAGCAGCCTGCAGGGACAAAACTATATGCAGGCTTGAGCTATGTGTATAAGTATACTTATTCCAATACAAAGGAGTCTCCGGTCAAACTGAACGTCTACTTCTGCCTTTATTAGACCTGGGTGTAATTATTGATGGTTGGCTGAATTGGAATGCCAAGTATTGTATTATTGTCGCGATTCGCGATGATATAGGTGCAAATGGACCAAGTATAAACCTGACTTTTCAGGTTATACGTAAGGAATTTATTGCAGTTTATTTATATGTAAATACGTACAATTAAATACATGTAGTTTGTGCATCCCTTGTTATAGTAACGCAGTTATACAGTTGTAGCAATGATTGAAATTGAAGGTCGGGCTATGCCTGATTAAACCATTACGTTGGAGTTGGAGCTAATACGGTAAACCGTACTAACTTATTTACCATAAACCAAACAACAGGTAAACTCGTATAGCATACCCGGAGCCCTTGCTAACTTTAACTGACCCATACCAATTAATTTAACCTCATCTCAGTCGGCTAAAAAGGGGAGGGGCGGAGAAAGTGGAATGTCGGGCAGTGAAAACTGGAATCTCCAGTCTGGAGCTATGGGTTATTGTAGTCGTTGTAGGGCGCGCTCCTTAGTGGACTACTGCTGCTTCTTATGGATAAATACAGTGGATAGTAAGTACTGTTTAGACATTTTAAATGGCATACAGTATAAAGCATTGATCTTAAGTACAGGAGGCATTAGGGGCTCTCCACGGGAAGCCCTCGAGTGCCTTACAGGGACTATACCCCTAAACATTCATGTTATGGGGTGTGCCATCATGGCAAGGAGACGGCTGTTGGGAAATGGCCAGTGGAGCTATGATGGAATTGAGAAGGGACATGCAAGGGCATGTACCAACTTGGCGCGGAACATTCCTGAACTGCAGATGCCAAGTGATAAAATAGGAATATTGGTGACGGGAGAATATAACATAGACCTTCGAACCAGGGCTGACTGGGAGGGGAAAGATCTTTCCCTTCGGTACACTTCAGCGATAAATTGTTACACGGACGGATCCAAATCGGTAGACGGCCGTACAGGTAGTGGGGTATATATAA
>JAQFXU010000707.1:0-43437 GCA_034693705.1 Spatulosminthurus flaviceps | reverse complement strand
CCAGACTGACAGACAGACTCACAGACATGTCTACGGACACGGGGATCATAGCACTAGGGGATCTTCGATACCCCTAAGGACACGGGGATCATAGCACTAGGGGATCTTCGATACCCCTAAAAATTATGATCACACAATTATTACTAAATAAGTCATGTGACTCATGTCATATACATGTGTATTTCTTAGTGCAATCAACTCAAAAGTTCATCTCACCTTCGACTCAATGTCAGCCTCATCCCGCGGATCCGGTACCAATTCCTTGCCCGTCAGTTTTTTCGGAATTAATCTAAACAAGAAAAACTACATGAGAACTTGAGAACTGATTGTGAGAACTAAATCGTCTCTTCTGTAAAAACAATTTTAATTAAAAGCACGCCCAGATGGGAGTAAGTATATACATAACAACAAAAAGATATTTTCGCTTCTTACCCTGACATCTCTCAAATCCTTTAATTTATTCCCTTATTAATCACTTCTTGACAGTCACAATTAAACTTTTCGATTTCAACTTGCACCTTGCACTTGTCAAATGACCATCAACATCGCGTACATGAGTCTAAAAATAAAACTATATACTGTTATAGCTAAACTAAAAAGTAAGGTAAGCTGCGGCTTTTTTTCAGATGCTGTAGAGGTGAACTGCACATCTTCAATTGGCAACTTTAGCGTACATTAACTACAGACTACGGATTTTTCAGGGGTGTTCTTCCTTAATTGGGCGGAATTTAACCTTTACTATAGTAGACAAATAAGAAAACTGGGAGCTTATAATTATTCTCGAAAAAAAGTTACGATATCGTAAGGACTTACGACACTGACTTACTCTTAGGATCCGCACGTTTTGGTATTCACGAACAAGATCGTAACGGCACCGCGGCTAAAAACAATATGGCGGTGGGAAGTCATGTTAAAGAAATGGGCATTGGGTCCTATTGTGACCAGTAATACGGAGCTAGGTCAATAAAATTTTGTCAAAAGATGCATTTTTGTATGAGTTAATGAAAAATCAAGCTGGACTTGCTAAGTTCACAATTTATCAGTATCTATAGGTATCAGTAGCTTTGGGTTCTGGAACAAGTACATACTTATACTGTACATATACCTACAATTTTCTTAGAACATTTCCTGTACATATTGCATTAAAGATTTGAAGGAAAATATTAGTTAAGCATATTCTAGTCTTTCGCTAATTGAAAATAGATTACTGCTTCCCCACGTAGTTCCTCAATAGAAATTTTCAATTGTAATCTATTAAAGTCTCTGAAAATAATTGTAACATTGACGCTATAATAAAAAAATGGCCACCAAATTATTCACAGAACTTTCTAGGATGTTTGAATGACGATTTCATAGGTGACCCCATATGGGCAAGTATGCTATTCATAATATGTATAATATGCTATATATGTATTTATAAAAATTGTAAATGAGAGATGAGTCAAAAATCTTATGCAATATGAAGGCATATGCAAATTTATTACGTCTATTTATGAAGATTTTCATGTCGCTGTCAAAAATTAAACTTCAATCAAAGCATATAATATTAATATACGTCCCTAAAGAAATCATTTGTCCCAATATGTTCAAGTCGCATCATGCTTCTAACGCCCGCGAGAAACTGTTCACATTAAGGAATTCTATGTGATTTTGATCTCTTTGTCTTCTCGGAAGGAGAGGATTCTCAAGTGGAATATTTTACAGAAAATTTCCAAATCCACGACTTGAGATCTAACACCACTTGATCTACCAATCTACCTACATAATGCGTAAGAAAATGTGCTAGCGTAGCGTATAGCACAGCTACGGTCCCAAGTCTGAGGCAATTTTCCAGACTTTACCCCGTTGCGTTGCTAACTTGCCCACGATCGAGTAAGTCCTCATGATAGTTATAGTTTAGTTGCTAAATAAATTACCCAAATAGAAACAGCCGGTTATTGCTCATTATTTCATCTATTCAGTTTCAGCGTGGCTTTTTAATTCCATTGAACAACGGAAGCTTGTTAGTAGAATAAATTAATAAATTAACGAGTATTGTACATATATTGACAGTATTGACGCAATGTATATATTTGAATCCATAACAAGACAGACAACTTATGCTACAAGTAAATACTGCTGAGATACATTCTAATGTAAATACACAAAGGGTTGCTAGCTGAAGAAATAATACTAAAAACTGAGTAAGAACAAATCCTGAAATTATAGTGTTGTGTATATGTAATAATTTTAATAGTAGCGTCATCGGATCACGCATCATCAACAATAAGAACTCAAAGTTCATTTTAGACTCATAATTACAAAGTATGAGATTTTCTATATATTTTTACATGATTTTTAATTGGAAACATAATTCTTATCAATACGAGCAAAATGACTTAAAATTTTACACTGGCATATGTGAGTATTAATAAACGAAGCCTTGTCCTTGTGCATTATGGAATTACTAGTGGAGATCAAAAAATGACAACATATGTTTAGTAGTAGTATTTGGCGCTGATGGTAATAAAAATGGCGGCGAAACTCGCTCAACGGCCTGATCTGTAAATTTTTTAAGTGTTTTTGTCGACATCTATTCTATTGCCTTGAGTCAGCTATTGGAGATACCCAGGGGGCGGTTTTCTAAGTCACAACTCCGCATCCTACAAAGGGGAAAGTTTTATGTTTGTATACAATAATTATCATTGGATAGGTATTTAATTTAAGTACTTGTTAAAATAATTATTTTTACTTTAAATTCATGTTAGTATTGGTTAAAATACGTGCTATTTACTAAGATTTTCCTTAAATTAGAACTAATTATCATTTTACAATCAAGAATTAAAATTCATTCAATAAGCGCTAATACTTGGCAATATCGTTATTCGTAATAATTTGTCCGAAACAAGATGTGAAATTAAAGCTAGCATACATTCCATGCTTAGAACTTAAATAAAATTTTAGCCAATGAGCATTTGAGCTGCACATAAATAAAAAATGTTCATACCACTGTTTTTAAGCCTAAGATCTGTAAACAAAATCATTTAGGATTTAATTGTAAAAATTAAGAGGATTAACCTTATAAAGCATTACCCCTGTTAAATTGTTAAAGCATTTACGCCCATACATTCATAGTATCTAAAAGGATTGTGTGCTGCAAAAAGCTCATTTGTTTTTTAGCAGGTTAATTCTGCCGCAACTCCAAAATTCCACCATTTTTTAGTGACTGGGTTGATTGGAAAAGTTATTTAAATGATTAAAGTCCATCGGATTTCCGAAAAATACTGACCCGGAAAGTTACGGCGGAAAAAATTGGCTTGATAGGACAAACATTTGATCCTATATCATCCTTTTCATGTACGCATAAACATAAATTAATCTACAAGTAGGATTCGGATAGCTCATAGTCCGTAGTGTGGACCGATAAGCCTTGCCCAATGGCTGAATCCGAGTTGCCATCTGTGTAAAATGTTTCCAATACCTCAATGTGCTCAACAGTATTGCTAATAGACCGACTACCATTGTGAGAAGCTGACGTACTTATTCCGGGAACATCCGTGATAAACTTGACTGAGTGATCCGCCCGCTCCTCAATTTCTGACGTTTGTCCTCCGCTCATCTGTGCATGCTTCTCTTCCAACTTGAGCCGCAATTGTTTGAGGCGATCCTCTTTCTAAAATACCAAATACCATAAAACTATTACACATCATTTCACTAGCTTCAACCGTCATTCGCATCTGTCAACATTTTAGCCCTATCCGCTAGGGTGCATTTTGGGTTGCATTTAATTGCTAAATTTGAATCACAATAGCCTAAATTTCGCCAAATGATGGATTGGACTTGAATGTGTTTCCAATCTCCTCTGGCTCTGGCCTTACGTGACTTAAGAAAATATAGAAATCGTATCACACCTGTTCCAGAATGCTTGCAAGCTGCTCATTTTCAGCAAGTAATTTATGATATCGCTCCTCCTCTTCTTTGGTAGTGCCACCATCGGGTGCAGAGCTCCGGTCCGACTTCTCATTTCCCTCTCGAATTACCTCAATAACTTTGGGAACAAATACAAGTCCCATGGTAATCATGGATGAGAATATGATGGCCAAAGCAACGAAAGCAAAGAGTGCGTCTTGTTGTGAAGAGATGACCAGTGTGACGGGAGTTGTTATTAAAGAGAGTACAGCCACATTGTAGATGGACATTGCCACAAGTCTTGAGTCGTTGATGTGTCGCACTTTCAAACTCCGGGTTTCATAAGCCAGAAACAAGCCAAAGATGAGAAGTAACCCCTTGAAGGCATAAGTTATGCCTAAAATATCAAATACACGTTTTTCCAGTTCAACTCGAATAACATCAAATTACAAAATTTGAGTGCTGAAAATTATTTACCTAGCCAAATATAGTGATTCTCCGATTCACAATGTTCGAGTTGTGGAAGAAACTTAATGTCCTCTTCAGTGTCCAATGGGTACTCGTACTGGAACTTCTCGATTTTTCTAGTCATGGGGTCCACAAATGTCCAAATACTCAAATATATGAATTCAATGACCACTAGTGTAGCGACCAGGAGATATAATTTCCACGGCTGAATTTTGTGCTACAAAGCAAGAATATTTATTATTGCATCCTTCTAATAGCAAAGTGACTAAATAATATCATAAAAATAATATTCTAGATTTTTGTCAATTATTTCAGTGCCCTTTACTTTTGTTTCCGACTTGTGTTTCGTTGTCAACCTGTGAACTCTCCATACTTTCGAGAACATGGCTCCATACGCGAGAGTAAATCCGATGGACAAAATCCAATTCCTTAGAGAGCACATTGTAGGGAAGTACTCTTTAGGGACGAATTGACCATCCAAGCCGACAAAGAAAACTGCTATGAGGCAGAGCATAAATCCCAAGAGCATCAAAGAATTCGTGACCGGATGACTTAGCTGAATGACTCTAGGAAAATTCCTTTCTACTTAGAAGAAATGTCAATAATACTAAATGTACAAATTCCAACACCTTTTTGTCATGATTATGGAGCTTACTTCCGTTCACGGTAAATGTAATTGAATAATAAGAGTAGAGCGGCCCAAATAACACCAGCTCCAGCGATAGTGCACATGGATATGAAGATGCTCAAGGAGACGACTCTCAATGATTCTTTGATGACCGTCCGGTCTTGAGGTACTTTATTACCTGAAGGAAAACCAGTCCATCAGATTTTACTCGAAACTTATCACCAAGAGGACCAAACTGCCCAAACTGTACATACAAGATTAAACTTGGAGTGCAAAAGATTAATGATTCCTGTTACCTCTCCACCTCTCCTTATGATACCACGTCAATTTGTCCATTTCAGTGTCATGATAACCAAGTATCACGTACTTGCCGTCTATAAGTTGCTCCACCTGAGTTAAGGCGATACGATCTCCAGTTTCGGAGCTAAACGCCACGCGACCCTGACAAGAAAACAAGGAATTCTCTTGTCAAGTTTTTCTCTATGCGGAAAGGACGTTAAAACCCTGAAACACTTGATATTACCGAAATTCCTATAAATTGTGTCTGGTCCATTGCACCGTAAATTTCTTCCGCGATAGCTTTATTAGTGTAGTTGAAATCTTCGAGTTTCCTTCCCATAGTCTTTAATTTTGCCATTGTTTTATTGAAAGCTGGAAAAATAAACGTTTTTAATTTTCTCCACTCAACGTTTCTGACCTATTTACATTTGATTAGCAGGACTTCATTTTACAACCTCGGACAGGGATATTTCATATGAATTTTACCCAAAGCTACAGCCCAGACTGCATCGTAAGCAAGAGGAGCTTCCTGGTAACCTTCGGGATACCGCCCGCTCTGAACATTGAGAGCCGTGTCCAAGCGTTCTTGAAAGTCATTAGCAGTCTACAGGAAAAAAACAAAATCATAAATCCTCGCTCTCTAAAATTCAAATGCAATCTTATACCCACTGGCATTAGTATTTCCTTGATTTACCCATCCAGAAACAGTCGTTTTATTTTTTTCTTGATTCCACATCAAAGCTTCGGTTGTCAAATGCCCCTCCGCAGCCTTCCTCATCTCCTCCACTGTACAATTGATCCCCTCAGCTTCCAAATTGGATTCAAACCAATTGTCCTCATACCAGCCTGACAAAAATCGAAGTCACAGATAATCCAAGGAATATGATTTTCAAAAATTATACCCATAAAAAACATTTATACATATTTTTTAATGTATATAGAGGCATGTTTACCGATGAAAAACCACACGTAAGTCCTTCCATAAAGATTCTGCTTGAAAACTTCACACAAGACCCGACGAGCAGCCACAACGTAAAAGAAACCTATCACAATTCGAGCATCTTGACGTTTTAAATTTTTGATGGCTTCATTTGGATCGGTGAGGAAACTCTGTCGGGTGACAATTTCAATCTGAACTTTTTTACACCGTTCCTCCAAATCCTCGACAGTCTGAAAGAACGAATATAATTTAAGAGGGGCACATTTAAACTTATTGAAAATATTATTGTCTTTAAAATCATATGATATACCGAAATGAACACTTCCTCTGCTTGCTGCAAAATTGCAACTTTTTTCCAACCAAATTTTTGCATGAGGGTTATCCTCGTTGGATTCTGAACAGTAGCACTGGGATGAGTTCGGAACAATGTGGGGAAACGAATTCGATCTGACAGAGCGGGGCTACTTGCACCATAGCATAGCTGAAAATAATCGTACATTATTAGGTATGGAACTGTTAAACCCAAGCAAATATTTAATGTTGATATGCTGACAAGTTTATATAAGTAATCATTATTTGCAAAAAAAACATTTATGCAAAAAAGTCTCAATATTTTTGGTCAGCGTGGTCCAATACTTAAGTTGTTCCAAAAATATACACTTACGACAACTAAGTTCCACATTTTTGCAGCTTCCGCAACAGTGGTGCATACGGTTGAGCAGCCAGCTAGTAAAATTAACTTGTACGGTTGATTGTACAGAAGTTCATACATTACGGCTGCTCCTAGTCCGGGCTCACACTTTAAACGAATTAAAGAAACACTAATGACATAGCATTTGACAAACCTCACCCCATTAGCACTGTGTAGTCTTTTAATGTTTGATTTACCTCACTGTCATTCCAATGAAGATGTAATTTATAACCCGGGAGTAAATCTTTCCGTAGATTAACATCCTTAAGGGCCATGTCTGCCGCAGGTTTGCAGGCCTGGAAACATAAATGGTTTTAGAAACATTGAAAATCAAAAATAAATATTCATTATAATGACCAATAATAATCATGAGTCATTTTTTTAGCATTGAACATTTAGATTCATTGTAGAAATTTTCTCACCTGCCCTCCCTGCCATCCTCCCGTACCATTGATGGGGAAAATACCCGCGATATGAAGGGGTTTCCTGTTGTCTGCTGCTGCAACTCCTATGGAATCAAAGGAGGAGATGCCCCAGAGGAAGTAGATACAGGAAAAGCTGATGAAGAATTTTATTGCTCTTTTGTTACGACTTAACCCGAAATCGTTCCTAGTCTGCATTGCTACCGAATGCGTTCTCTTCTAGTGTCTTAAGCTACAATGAAAACTGGAAGTTTGGCAATGAAATGATTGAAATGAATAATAATTTTACCAAAGATATGGAAATAAAATTGGCAGAAGGTGAATATATATTTTAGTATTTCGCCATGTTTGCATGAAAGCGGGAAGACTTTTCGGTTGTGCAAGGTCCAAGTCTGGCAAAGAAAAATGTATCATTTGTGCAATACCCGAGCTGTGCACACTCGGAAAGTTCTCGGGACTACCCGGGTGTTCGATAAAACTGCGGGAGTATGCATTCAATGTAAGCTCAAAACGAAAATTTTGCAAGCGTTGATGTGCAGGAGTTAGGATATTTGATTCCCTTATATGTTGTACATGCTTAATCAGGTATCGAGAAGGGTTCAAATAGAAGCTTGGTACGATCCTACGGGAGCCGGCTCATTGAACCCAAAACATATTCACTTAATGCAATGGTTTCGCGCAATTTCGTTTTTCCCAAATTTAACTGAACCAATAAATATAATAACCAAAAAAACTGGACCAGATACTTTCCGTCAGAATAAGGCTAGACAAATGAAACTGTAAAGGTAAATAATTGTAGGTAGCACGGTGTGTACAGCATACACTTTTTAAACAAACCACTCATATTAAGCTGTAAAAGTTGAGGCTGAAAGAACCCATAATAGAAAAAAATTCTGAACTCAAAATAGGGTTAAAAACTTACTTTTAAATGTGAAAGAATTTGGGCGACACAAATTACCTGAATAAAAATTTGGTTGAAATTTTGGTTCGAACCATTTGGTTCTAGACCTAATGCTACTATGAGAACATGATAAAAAATTCGAAATAACATGTATACTAAATATAGCCGTCAATTTTCTTTCCCGTATTCGCATTTATTTATCAAAACTAGAATTTATTTTCTTGGAAAATATTGTCGTAATTCTTAACTCACAATATGTAATGGATGCATGAATAGTGCAAACGAATATAGATTTAACGTCGGGAATAAAGATTTGAAAAATATTAACTAATGTCATACTGTTAATCATTATTAATATTCAAAAATATTTTTGAAAGGATTCACAACTTAATTTTATAGAAACAAATAAATAGCCTTGAGTTCCGACAATTTTTAAGGAATTCAACTGCATTAGTAGTAATTTTTATTAACTACTTTTACTTGGGAATTACTCTAATTCACAAATTAGGCTTCTCAGAGCTTCTTCAAGCAATTTCATTTAGAACAAAACGTAGATCCTCACTTCGCACTTAACCTTATTTCTTCCGGCTGTAACAACGTGGCGCAGTTCACACCTCAATTACCTCGAAAATTTTCTAACAGAGCGTTGCCATAACCAAGTAAGTAATAATTATTGTGAGGTTCTAAAAATTACAAAATCCAAAAGTATAGAATAAAAACAAAAACAACGACGAAACCCGCAGCAGCTTTAGCATAAGCCGACTTTAGATTCAGATAAGAAGCATCTTTCTGGTATTTTTTCGATAGAATTGCCAGGTTATGAGCTTTGTTATCCAGCTCGGAGAGAACTGCACCTCGACTAATTACATCATCGATATTCTGGACCATAATTCTCTGAACATCCTGCAGCTCTGTGTTCAACGATGATAAATTTCTTCGGCTTCGGGAGTCAAGAATATTTTTTCTGGCCTTCTGGATGTACGTATCTGAAATTGCAGGATTAAATATCATAGCAACATCAACGAATCAATAGCAAACATTTCCTTTGCTGAATCGAAGTAATTTACCGAATTCAATAAATCCATAGGGACGAGTAACAATATGAATTTTTTTGGCAAACTGCGACTGAAATTCTTGGGCCAAATCTTCTAAATACGAAAAGGCAAGGCGCTTAGAGAAGTTTTTATCGCACAGGGTGAGGTAAATTATTTCATTTTCTATGAAGTAACTGTAAAGTAAACAAACTCAGGATTATTACAAAATCATTACGGCACAAATAATGATGTAATCCTTCCCAATCATTACAAATACACACCATTCCAAACAACTACACGTATTATCATTAAAATGATAACACGTAGAATAAAAATAATTATTTTTATTAGTGGTTTCTCATGAATATCCCCATCATAAAATATTCCTACCACATACCCTCTTAGCTATACATAACTAGCAAGTATCACGCTAAGAAACATTTAATAAAACCCTTTCCACTTACTGGAAAACGTAGGACCCCGATTCAATACTGCACCGCTCCGGACTCTGAGCATTTAAACGCCGGAAGAGCATTTTTGCCTGCTGTTGATACTCCATCAGACTTTTCTCATACTGTAATTAAATAAACATTTCGTATTAATACAATGACGCCATTTCATCTTACATGACTTAATTGTAATGCGAAACCAAACTGAACCTCGAATGATCATAAAAAATATCCTTATCCTCTAAATAATTCCATTACATAAAGCTCTGCTCTCTTCATTGTATCAGAGACATAAATTTTACAGAAACACTAGCAAAATAAATACTTTCTTTTCTAAAAATCCTTAAAAATCGTTGTCGTTACAGAAAGTTTTAACATTAAAAATTCACATCCCCCCTAAATCTTTCGGATCACTCCAAGTCCACGCAAAAATTCAAGTGCTACACTTTTTAATTAATTTAATCCGAATATTTTCATTAACATAATAACCTGACTATATCCCCCCTATCAGGAGACTACCATCACAGTGAACTTATGTACTTAACACAAGGAAAGATTGACAAATTATTAAATACTACTGCATAAACTGACAAGCAACTTCCTAGCATATGCGACAATCCCAAAATGAACGTAATCAAAGAAACCTTGAAATCCATCATTTCAAATTATCTACACAAATTTTGTTTCGAAATTCATTCCATTTAACAGCAATATAAAAATGACACATTCATAAATGAAGTAAACGATTTCCAGAGGACAGTCTGTAATCTAATTTTATATAAAAAATACTCACCTCTTCATCATTCTGCATAGAAGCAGCTAAAGGCATTGAATCCCTCAATCTTGTTATCATAGTAAACAAAACCATTTTTACAATTTATCTAATTAGGAACAACAGCAGCTGCAAATCGATTTTCAAACTTTGAAACTTAGAATCAGTTTAATCAATAATAACGGAATTTCACAGATATCGAACTCCTCCGCGTACAACGTTGATTTTTATTAACTATACAAAATTACTGCTCAATTTTCCGATCTCCAATTTTACGGAATCTTATAATTACCTATTATTTTAGTATTTATTACACAAGTTTGAAACCCCTCTACGTAATTTAACTGTACCAGACTTTGAACATGTTGAAAGTTACTTCTTCAGCTCTAGTAGTTTTAGCACTGTCACACAAACAATCACTGATTTTTACAATTTACAACACACCATATACAGGCCATAGATTAAAACTCACACGTCTTGTTAGCTTTTAATGTACCTAACGTTATACAGTTACGTCTACTTTACGGAGTTATGTACGATTAAGATTGCAATAGAGAATACAGATGCCTAACCAACACACGGTAGGTACACAAATCTGAAAGATATAGTAGTAGCAATCGAGTGCGTACGGTTTTGTATTGTCAAGATGTGAATAGTATACAGTCGACGTGTTTGACACGTACGCCGAGCGCCAAATATTCAAATATCTACTTCAACAAAATTATTGCTCTCTCATTCTCTCACCAATTCTCGCATTCCCCCGCTCTCACTCCCTAAACGTAATTAAACACTTACTTTCCCTTGAGTAAAAAGGTTCCCATTTTTTTCCATTAGAACGTGCTGGTATAATTATATATTAGCATTGATTTAAAGCTGTAATAGTTAAATACCTTAATGCAATGTGCAGTATATATAATTAATTCAATTCAGGACTTTATTAACGCGTTGTAACCGGTTCAGTAGAAAAAGATGTTGGTCTCCCCCCGCCCCGGTGACACGTCTACCTTCAGTAGGAATATCATTCCATAATTTGGTAGATTGGAAGAATATAGATTTCCTAAATATATTTGTACGGTGTTTCGGGAGTAGCATTTTCTGAATTCTTGAGGAAGATAATTGTATGGTATGAATACGGAGATGAACATAAGCCATCAATGAATTAGGTCTCCAAATTAATTAGAAAAAGTCCCAAGGCATCATCATTTTGAAAGGGAAGTTTTGGTATTGGATTTTCAAATACGTTGATCAAATGTGTAGGAGAAAAAGTCCTCATTAAATATCTGGGAGTTACTTTTAATGGTTTAATGGTGAAATAAAAATAGACCCAGAGAAACTTTAAAAAAAATCGCACGCAAATAGTAGGGTTTGTTGTGTCACCATTCCGTAATCCCGATCCCGATCTAAAAAATATAATAATTTTTAGTGTATCTATGGCCCATATTAATATGTATTCACTGTCCAACATACTCCTTTAATTAAAATTTCAAAAACTGTATTGGAAAAATTAATAGAATATTCAAAATTGCATGGAAATATTACAAATTCCCAGTGTCACCCCCCCCCCCCCGAGGCTCTGTTCTATAATAATTATTATGTTAGGTATTGTTACATATAATGGACTTGAGTTTGTAAAACTTCCACCATATATGTAACTCAATACTTTTTTTCATTTTTCATTTCATGACTTTATTAACGAGTTATTCCTAAATCAGTACAAATATTGACAAAATTTGACAAATACTTTTAACAAGGTGATGCTGGGCCCAATTGGGTCAATAAAAGGCTTTCAAATAATTGTCAAAAATATCTACTTGATCATTTAAATCCACACCTTGATATATTGGATCAAATAGACCCCGTCAATTTTAAATTACATGGCATTATTGAGGTCCATTAGAATTCCGCCCATGACCCAAAGTAATGTAGTTTACATATTTAAAAAATAGTCAGAAAGAAACATATTTTATGATTAAGATCAATTTAAGGTAGATTACCTGGATATTATGATCTCCAACATTATAATAGGGATAAAACTAAACTCGAATCATGATTCCATAAAAATGTTACCCCTAGCTTATATCCACTCCCTCGAAGGAAAAGCTAGAGTTAATGGACTTGGTCCGATTTGGATCTGACATGGATTTCTCCATTACTGTTACACATAACACGAACATATTTCGAAATAAAACGGTTTTCCAAATTTATGGACTTGTATCGTTTTGACTTTAAGCTCTTCATAATACGCTTTGCTACAAGCTTCCAAAATACGTAGCACTTGTGGCAGAGTTTTATTTTGCTGGCTTTCAGTCTCAATCATTAATTAATTTGATCACTAATTCTGATTTATTATTGAAATATCATCGATCACTGTTAAAGTTACGCTGAACTTTCAGGAGTGGAACGTCAATTTCAAATCATATCACCCCAAAATGTACAGCTTATTTCTCTAGTGATTCTCACCTATTCCAACTTTAAAAAACATTACCACTCCATGAGACCAAGCCAATCCCTTTATTCTAGCCATAATCTCGATTCTGCAATGCCATCCCTAAAAAAATATTTTCGATCTTCATAAGAAATATTAATATAGGGTTATATAGGAACGCGAATTACACATAAACGTCATAATCTCAAATCGCAACTGCGTTGACTTATAGTTTACAAAGAGCTATTATTTTTCCTATGTGATCTTGAGCCCAGCTTAAGGATGCTAGGAAATCTGAGACTTGTAAATTGCCTCTATCAAGATGAATCAGCATTTATGTTTTCCAGGAGAACCAGTCTCTTACGTGGTATGCCATTGTCTGTAAAGATTTTTGACCCTGATAATAATAATAATATGTACATAATTCAGAAAACTCTGTCCATTGCATTGGTACACGTCCTGTATTTTCAGACACCGCCATACTGTTAGCTTAGCTATGTGAATGTGAGTAGTATTGTATGTTACGCATGGTATATGCATTATAAGTTTTAGAAATAAATGAGTACTAACAATAAGTGTAAGAATAAGTTGGAAAGTTAGGTAGGTAGAGACAGAAACGTTGGCGGGCAGAGATAGAGTGGGATCTATTTATGAACCATGTATCCCATATTTTCAGCAAAACTATAACATCAACAATATTGAAGTGATTGGATTGCTGGTTGGTGCTAGAGGAACAAAAACATGTTTCTTTGGATTGTTCCGACAAGACTTCAGGCTGCCGAAGTCTATGTCAGAGGAAGTGGTGGTAGCAGTAAATCAGAGGATCTTGTAAAATTATACATAAAATCATTTGTATATGTATGTACATTTATTGTGTTTTCGAGCTTGCTCATACATAAATGTTACACATTTTTGGCTAATTACTAATCGTACAGTAGAAAATATAATGTGGTAATACATATTATCATATTTGTATTCTTTGACCGTGGGTCCCGCAAGTTTCACAAAAAAATTCGCATAGTCTCTCCAGTACAATTTTGTCGCTATTACATAAGGCATCTTCAATACATAAAATCATTTATGCAAGCCATAGTTTTAAACATATCTTAAAATAATTTACCAAAATGACAAATATGTACTGTGTCTTTGGGCAGGCATCATTGTTATCGACTCACATTTAATCCTGTGCTCACAAGAAGTCAAATTTCAGACATTATTTTGGTGTCTTAGAATTTTATTGAGCCGAGGGAAGAATAAAAGAGGCCGGATAATTTCAAGTAAGGCTCAAAGATTAGCATGTAGGGGGCAGATAAAAACACTCCCTCCGTATTTTCTCTCTTCTTCCTTCAGTTAATCCTTTCTCCTGCACATACCATAAAAATGAACACCAAGCCTTTTATCTCCCTTACGTAATGCGTAGGAGTAGATCGTCACATTTACTGCCAAGAAAGGTCAATTTGTTGTAACTTAACAACATAAGTTCTATTTTACCTGGATGTATTTATATAAGTCCTAAATATAATGTATGGGGAGCTGAAGTGGGGCTGGATAACTCACATGTAAATGCTGCTGCAGTTTTTGATGGAACATAATGATGATGTTTTGAGGAGAGCGAAAGAAATGGAAAGCGTGCGTGCAAATGTCTCCAATGTGCTCCCCAACACACGTCATCATCTTCCTGTCTCCTCTCCATTTCATAGGTATATGCTTTCACCAAATAAACTCCTATTTATTCTCAAGTTACAACGTTCTTCATGTGTCAACCTCTCTCAGACCTTCCCTTCTCAAAACTGAATGGGATGAAAGTTCTGGAGTCACAATGGATTGTGAATCAATCCTTGGGGATTCTTGTACTTACTACATCGGGGAGAAGCCCAACTGTCTTTTTCATAATAGCCTTCATTCTCATTCTCATGTTTACTTTTACCCATCATGCATTGTGTACGTAGTAGAGCACTATCCCGAGAAAACTGCATTATTTTTATGCTCCTGTTTATTTTAAAATACCCATATTTTGCCTCCCTTTAAAATATTATTTGTTATAGTCCCATATTGTACTTACGAGATGTCTGGAAAATATGTGTACAGGCATAAAACGGATCATCAAGTATCCCCTTCTTTCTTAAACCATGATTATCCACGTATTACCAGTGCAACGAAATCAGATTATGTCCATTTAAATAAAGACACTTCAACAACACTTTTTTCACTTATTATTTCACAACAAAACAAGCTATGTATACCCAAACCAAAATAAAATACCGGCTACAAACTTACCCGAATTTGTTTAAGATTACAAGACATTTCCAAAACAACAGAATATATTAAATAAACAACAACAAAAAGTCATCAAAAACTATAAATTAAAACGACAAATTGTGGATGATTTACTTTTAAGTTCAAAATAGCCAGAGGATGTGGAGTACCCAAACAACAAAAGTAGCAACAAAAACGAAACTGAAGTAAGTACCAAAATATATATCACTCCAATACCACAACAACAAAGGGATTTAGACAAACAATACAACACAAGTTATTGAAACAACAGAACGACTTAAAGAGTTTTTGAAACAACACATCAACAAGAACGAAAAGTAAAATTAGCAAATAAAAGGTAACGACATTAAAATATTCCTTACATTTCAAGATACACAAGCAACTGAGAAACTGTTCAATGCTACAGCTTCCGTTTTCAAAACAGAGAGTAACAAAAATTGAGAGCGATGAAATTGTTGGCTTTGATTAAACATTTTAGACCCCTAACCTAATGTTACGAGGGATGTTCGGAAAGTGTCAAGCTTCCCTAAGAATGGGTGATCCGAATTTGCTGAAAATTTTCCCGTCGAACAAGCTATCAAACTGAAGCTATTAGACGAAAAATTGGAATTTTACCTAAAGATTGGAGTTAGCTATATAGTAGTACATATATACATATATGTACATGTACAACTAGTCATGGAATTTAGTATATCGTCGGGTAAAGTCCAAAAGGCGCTATAATTTTGTTTTTCCCATAACGTTACGAAAATTATAGCGCCTTTTGGACTTTACCCGACGATATCTTTAAATTGTTTCTAATAAGTGACTCATAATGTCCACGTATACTTTTTCCTACAACGTTCCGCTCAACCAACGCAACGATCAAAGGTATTTAGCACTTTCGTTGGAGCTAAATACCAAGCCCAAAGGCATTGATTAACTTCCACACTAAAGACCTGGAAGTAATTCCTGTCACAGCCTAGTAATGAAAAGTATTGAGGACCAACACATATTTACTCAAGCTGGAGGGTGAGGTGCTTCCAGGAATAGATCCGTCATTTCTCCAATCGTCTGCCTTTTCACCATTAAAGTTTTTCCTTTAATGACAGGAACAACCCCTCGAGACCAAGCTCTCGTAAAGCACCAGTGCTATATGCACACCATTTTACATAGTCACTATGCCCATTGCCCACATATTTGTACTCTACCTTTGGTAACCCTTTGTTAAGGGGCGTCCTCTCATTGCAGGCTAAATCCCTAGCAAAGACTTGTTTAAACGTAAATTTGGAGGTGCCATAAAAATTTCACAAGTGTACAAAAATTAAATAAAACTGATTTGGAATTATCAGAGTTTTTATTTAAAAAAAATGGCATTCATCCGTAGACAAGATGTGTGACATTTTGTAATTATTGTATTACAAGTAGTTGCGACGGAGCCATTCATCCATATGCCTCTTAGCCATCGAATTCCAGGGTATATAAAAGCTGGAATTTGTATTAGCCAACTGTACACATAATATTACCTTAAAGTAAATATTCATTCAAGTCTCTGCGTAGTATTCTGTAGTACGCTTCCATGTAATATCTCTATCTATGCATACATACATAAATAGTGTGGCAGGAAGTCTACATCATATAATGCTAACTCCCCATCATGTAGCATGATATCTGATGATGTAGCTCAGGCTGAAAGATTGAGCACATGGAGGGACCAACTTCCACGCTCCCACTTTTCCCCTACTAATTCCTCAAATGAATATATATAGTAGAGACTTTCTAAAAAGAGCTACTGAACCTGGGAAAAATCGGATTTTGTTGAAAGTTTTCAAGAGGAGTCATGCTTCTTTTCCTCAATAGAATTCCCCAATGTAGATCATTTGCATCAATGGTCCAGAAAACTGATGGAGATCGTCTCACAGTGCGGAAGCTTCTGAATGGCCTTTCACTTGAGCTTTATTCACCTTTTGTAATAATTATGCTTACATGCAAGAAACAAATGTGAATAAAAGGGTGCTAAGGATTTCTTACGATTTCCCTCCTTTCCCAAAGTTAAGATGGAATTAATTGATGGATGTTCTAAGTTTGGATGGAATTTGACACAAGTTATTTATGTACTTGATAAGAGAGAAAGTTGAGGGGAAAGTCAGGAGAATATTAAAATGGAAAATCCAGTGCAATCAAAGGAAATGAATGGGATAGCATGAACCTACTTGAGTCCACTTTGTCTATTAGTCACATGTTTTCCTTCTCACAAGCTTTGTTTCCAACAAAGATGACATCATTTCTTCCAGATTCTACTAGGAAGGTTGGGGGTGGGAGGAAAAGAGCTTTACTTCGGTAACATTTACTAGTACATATAGTTTTCTCCGAAATAGTATTTTGTTCTAGCTTGGAAATTTGCTTAATTGAGACAAAAGGTAAAAGTTATGGACAACATAGTATAGCCTTATACTTGAGCTAGCGCACCTTTGGTAAACACTTTGGAGGAAGGGGAAGAGAGTAAGTGAGAATGGTGAGAGTAGGGAAATTGTGAGGACAAGAGAAAATATCCTCTCGCTCTCTCCCCTTTATAGCCCGTGGTTCTATGGAGGGTAAATTATCTTGCAATTGAAGCATTACCAAAATCATTGTATGAGAAGGGAAATAAATCCGCGCAGCGGTCTGGTCGTGTATAGGTCAAAGTTTTGAATAACATTTTTGGACAATTGCTGGTCCAAGCTTTGGTTCTTTTAGGTCAAAACACGTGGATGGTATTCTGGTCTTGTTGGTTATAAGCTACCTCTAAAAATATTTATTTAGATCCGATAAGACGCACACGTTCTACAAGTTTATGCTACATACCGTCGGCTAAAGTGCAAAAGGAGCTAAAATTTTCCGAACCTTATGTGAAAAAATAATATTACAGTCCCTTTTGCACTCCACGATACATTATTATTTCCCTTACATCCGGAAAAATTTCATTAAAATCCTGTGGCTCTCTTGGAGCACTTGAGGATTGCCTTACTCTGCTAAGCACTTTAAGCACTTCCTCTCCACTTCCTATACCAGATCAACAAGTTTAGAAGTGTCAGGAAAGGTGAAAGTGTAACGTTAAGGAAATCCTTAAAACCCCTACTCACGCTCATTAAGAAATGACCCTTGATGATAGGGAAGAAGATAAGTAGGAGAATGTAGGTAAAATTATGGGAAATTTAAATAATCAGAAAATTTCCACGTACCTTTGAATTTGTGCTGGAAGGGATGATTCTCAGGCCCTACGGAGTCTCCTTATGTAATGAATTAAATGCAATGAGTAAAGGATGTAAATTAAAATGAAGGCAAGGGCTCATGGCGAATTTGTGAATGGTGAAGTGTGTGATTGATTGGTGGGTAAATTGATTGAAGGATGGATGGCTCCGGAAAGGTAGGTTGGGAAGGAAATAATTTTTATTGAAAAGAGTGAAGTTGTGGGTGGTTTGGATGTGGAAGACCATGAGGCTGGAGAAAGGAGAGTTTTGTGTGTGTGTGTGTGTGTGTGGAGGAAGGAGCGCAATTGAAAATATGTAGGAAGGAGAAAGAAAAGCAGGGGCAAAGTCTCCTTTCGTGTCAATCTGTGCGGAGAAGTTGAGTTGTTACGAGCTCCTAAAAGTCTCCTCCCGCTCGCTCTCCTCTCAACTTAATCAACTTGAAATAACTAAAATATTCCCTTTCACTCCCACATCCCACCCAGCCAACTTTCTATAATCAATTACTCTGGAATTAATTCCAAAACTTAAGTTTCTACCTTTTCCTCACAAGAACAACCCTCATTCTCATTTCATTAGCAGCCCTTTTTACTTCCCATTGAAAATTTCCCATAAAATCCCTATATACGCCCACACACCCGTACACGCACACAGACAGACCCACAATCGCTCGCTCTTACATTCCTTCCATATAGTTAAGAAATGTGGCTACCCATTTTTTCCTTGTTATTAATCTTCGGTCAAGGAGCTCCAGCCGCATTTCTTCCTTACCAAGATGACTACGATACAATTAGGTCCAGTGACATTGCAGAATATCAATCACCAGTCCAACTGAATGAGGAGTCCGAGTCTTCGAAATATCAAGCGTCGGGAACTGACGAACAGGTGTTTCCCCTTGAGAAAGACTTTGCTTTACTCAGGGAAGTTGTGGAACCTTTTAATGAAGTTCATATAGAAGGTGACAGCCTCAATAAGAGATTCCCAGGTCATCTAGGTCACAATGTCCCAGGCAAATTCTGGGTTCAGTCTGGAGGTTAGTACACAATTATTTACCATCGCTAAAATTTTCAATAATTATTAGTCATTTCTAACACATACTAAAGCTCCCAATAATGATTTTGAAACCTTAAGGCTTATTCTTAAATATTAAATACGCAAAAATAAAAAATATGATTATAAACAATTAAGTTTTTGTAGCGTATTGAGATTTCAAGTACAGTACCTCCCCTTTATGGTGGAGCCCCTAAGAGGGCATTTGCCTTTCAAATTCCTCACCTCTGGATTTCCTATTATTTCTAATTAAGGGCAATAGCTCTAATAAGTGCCTTTGAGCCTTTGAGCAGTATTGATCTCCTGTTGATATGATTATAAATCAACATCAATTAGATATCCTTTAAACAGTGTGGTTTCCTCTAAAGCGTCTGAATGACTCATCTCGAGAGAATTCCCAGGTATTTAATGCTGTGATTTTGAAAACATCCATATATTAGTCGTAGAATAGGGAGAAAATCCTTGCTTTTTATACACTTTTACCAACCGTTTAGTAAAGAAATGGCCAACTTCAGATGGAAGTGGAAACTGTTCCCGAGGATTTTTCATTTAGAATGGGAATAATTTGATGTAATTTAAAATGAAAGCTTCTAGACTTTCCAATGGGTTTTCTCTTAAGGCAACTTTAAGCATTAATTTGTAGCGATGGATACCCATGTTTTATAGTTTTTATAGAATTTCGGACTCCTTTTCCCTTGGATACCGTAGGATTTAAGTAGGCATTACATAGGAAATGTCATACATAGCATTTCCTGGGTAATGCCTACATGTATAAATTATTTAATTGCAGCCATAAAGCTAATTTTGTCACAGTCATTTGCGTAAAATTTATCGAATAATTATTGAGGTTTTGAGAGGAAAAGGAATGGAGTAATGATGTTAGAGGAAGAATTTCATGTGCGTCACTACAAAGTGGAATCACTGTACCGGACTACAACTTGTGGCTCACCCCCGCACCAAATCTTTTCTTGAGTTCTGAAAAAGGCGGACTTTCATGGCAACCTTTTCAAACTATTTTAACCTCATTTGTTAGGTATAAACCTTGGGACAAGAAAAGAGTTCACCCTTCTTCTTAAATAAGAATATACTTGAGCACTGTGGGAAAAAAATCAGAGGAATTACGTAAAATTAATCCCAAGTTCTTCCGTCTGAGGCTTTTTGAGGTGAACCTCAAGAGAAAGTTGTTATGTGGTGGAAATAATTTCCAAACAAATAAATTATCCCAGTAAATTTCACGTGATTCTCATGTGCTATTTTCAATCAAAACTGATTTCCTCCTAAAAACTTCATTCCCCTATAAAAAAAGAACTATCAGATCAGAACTATTTGATGGGATTAAGTGTGGGGACGGATTGTGAAGAGGGTATTTTTAAAATCCTTTTTTCTCATCGCATTTGGTCCAAAAAATTTATTTCTTCCTCCATTTCTTTTTAAACTACAAATTCCTTGTATATTTTTACTATACTTACTGGGACCATGGTAACTATATATACTACCCGCAAGGACATGTATTAGCATTTCATTAAGTGGGAGGAAGAGTTGAACCAATCAAAACTTTCCTTTTGAAGTGTACACACTATAAGAATTATTAGAAATGCGTGTACGTGTGTAACGAGGAAGGGTTGAACAAAGATCTTATATAGTGAAAGTAGAAATTGCGTGTGTCTCAAAGGATTTCCACCGTTCATTGTTTTTGACCAAAGATTTTGTGGAGGAGGATAAAAAAAGATACATAATTCTGTCATTTCCAGCCTCCTTCCCAACACAATGAATTTCTCCAGGGTGAATGTGAGGAGTTCATTTCCATTCATTCTTCTCAGGAAGTGCGAGTAAAGGAAATATATTGGGGAAAGGAGAAAAACTCTTTGCAAGCCAACTTTTTTCAATTTAAAAAACCAGCTTGGGATTCCTTTCTTTTAACGGAAAATTATTAGTAATTCATCTCAGTATACTACTTTTTTCTAAAAGATGCTACAAAAAATGTAATGAAATTTGTAGCATTTTATTTCTTACCTTCGGAAGTGACGGAGCTAAGTTAATATGAGCGGTGCCTCGTGATAGCTTTGGTAAAGGGGGAGGTTTTTAAGTGAATAATTTTAGCTCCCTTGACTTTGCTTACAATTTCCTCATTGAATGATTCAATTTGAGTGGAATAGCCTTGTACATAGGAATACATATGAATAAATGCATATATTAATAAACGCAAGGTAAATGCTTCACGCAAGTTTCATATACATGTATTTTGTTGCAGCAACGTTTCGAGCTCTGATAGAGTCACAAAGATTCGAATAGTGTAATAAGGGTAAAATCAGCTATAGTTTCGAACTCTCAGAGTCAGCTGAAATCATATGAATACGTTTTCGTCCGAGAATGATTTCCTTCAGAAATATTGGACAGAAATAGGTTTACATTTTAAGTGCTTCCCTTTCTTTCCGGGAGTAATTTTAGCGTTGAACACACGTGTACTTCCTATGTGTACTATTTTCCTATACGTTACGTTACATTGTGTAGATTTTCAAGTCGAAAATCTTGCTCGCAGGAAGTTAGCACCTGTAGTGGGTAACCCTTTGGGAGAAACTCCTACGCAATGCAGATTAGCAACAAGTGGGAATAAATTCCTTACTCAATTTCTATAGAAAACATCCGTGAGTCGAATTTATTCTCGGGAAAATTCCGTTATTTTTGTTTTAACGTGTGGAATTTAATTTGCAAGTAAATAAGGAGATTTGAGTTAAATTATTTACATTAGAGCTGAAATGAGGGGAGATGGGGGTAAGTCTCCTATTCCGCTTCGAAACATAATATATACTCCCTGGGATGAATGAATGCGCAGAGGTTGATAGGTCTTAATAAGTAGAATAAGAGATCCTTGGAAGGGAGAGGGAACGGAAATATTTTCCGGGGGTGTCAAAATGGGGGTGCATAAGCCTTATGATATGCGAAACTTAAAAGGGAGGAAATAAGACGGAATTTTGAGCTCTCTTATTGCAATTGTTATTGTGGAGGAAGGATTTTTGTTTTTTCAATTTTTAGAAAATTTTTGGAACATTTTCAGGAATCTCCTATTTCCTTTCAATTCCCAGGGGGATTGAGAACTCTATTAATTGGCATTATAGCGATGGGTGTCTGGCACCCCATGGAATTCTTGCGAGGGTATTGAAATAGCCGATACGAAACAACTGTTATTTTTTCTGTCCCCCCCCCCTCCTCCGGAACTATCTCTGTTCCTCTTTTCATGGAGCTTTGTACCTTACAAAAAATAGTTGTAAAAGTTGGACGGACGTTACTTACTATGCATTGAATGAATGAATTGGTGTATAAACTTTTTAGCTTTGGACATGTGAGGATTATGAAGTTACGGAGGGGTAAAAATAAATTACATTGATTTTATCACGAGTTTAGTATACTAAAAATAGGTGAGGGAACTTTGGTTCTTTTATTAGGATGTTAACCGTTTCCTCCGGATAAATTATTGGGTCGGGGGTAGGGCGGAAGATAATAATGAAGCTTTTGCTATATGGTGAAAGTGTTTGGAAATAGTTGCAGTTTCCTCGAAAGAACTTGTTTATTCTTCTTTCGAACAAACTCTCTTTTATTATGATGTCCATATAAAGGAAATGAAGGGGTAACTCCATTATATTTTCAGTTTCAGACCAGGATAGGAGTCGTACCCTTTGACTATATTCCTATATAGTAGCAAAAAGAAAGCAAGTTGACATTTTCCAAGATAATTGCATTACCAAAATTTTAGCCATACGTTGAGCCAAATTCAAAAAGGTCCTATCGTTGATATTTCCACCTCTGTAAATGTCCTAAAATTTTAATACATGCTCTCGTATAGGAACAAATATTGGACAAAACCCAGAACTCTAAATTAGTTCCATTTTTATCCTCAGCTCTGTTTTATTCTTTACTTCACAGTGTATATAGTAAATATTTTTCATAAGGGAACGAATGGGGTCTAACTTCGCCAAAACAAAAAGGAAATTCAGTTTTCAGAGTTACCATCTTGAGCACTTTGACATTTTCCTTATAAGTTGATTCCCATTAAATATGTACATATATGTTGAGAATTATGGAGGAAATAATCGGGTTATACCTTGAGAAAGTTGGAGAAAGGCTTTCACTTCTATCCAACAATAAGTCAGTTCATTGGTTTTTAATTAGAAAGTTTATGTGAAATCCGTATACTTTCCCTTTCATTAAATTATACTATCGGGAAGCTTGAGAAAATTACAAGAGTTAGAATTTTATTATGGAATGCCCAGTGTTTCCTTTCATATACCGTAGCTTTCACAGAATATCATATGAGGTAATATGACATTTTTGTGAGAGTCGACAGTTTAAACTTCCTACTTTACGTAAAAGGAGCTGCTCCTACGGAGCAGCATATGTTAGGGTCATGGCAGAAAAATAAATAAATATATATGATATGGTGGCAAAAAAATAGGTTAAGTATTGTGAGTGAAGTAGACTTTGAGACATTTTTGTCATTAGAAATGAATCAGTACTTAACCCGCCCTCCTTCCCTCGTCATATTCAATCTGACATTATTCTTTCCAAGAAGTGAGTGTTCCTCAGAAGAAAAACCTTCCGCAGATCTAAATATACATATATATGCGTTTGAAATAAAAAAGATGTGCCAGTTTAAAGACAAAAGCTGTTCTAGTGCTGTTGCATGTTGGCAGTGTAGGTGGGATTAAAGGGAGGATGAGTGATTACAGACAAAATATGTTGAAGGTTGCTATGAGAGGGTAAATTTATTCCTCATGTCCCCAAAGCAATTTAAATGTTTACCATTCCACGTCAAAACTCAAAAAACATGAGGAATTGTACTCACTGAGTTTGTGGGAAAATGAATACAGGTTAGCGCTTTTAATGGAAACAAACACAAAAAGGCTGTTCTTCTATGACGGACGAAATAACTTTACAAAGAATAAGGTTCAACGTATGCACATACCATGAAATTAAATCTGAAACGTATTTATGCTATAGAGGCTATGATGGGAAAGAAAAAACCACTAATTTCCTCAAAAATATGTAAACAAGCTTGAGGGAGAGATCCGGAACAAAATTTTATTATGAAGTAGCAAGTAAACTGGTGACGTCATATTTTGCCAACTATATTTTCACTAGAATTTCTTCTATTTCATTGGGTATTCATTTGGTAAATATTTAGACTCAAGTATGTGCATACATACTATACAAATGCGGAGAAAATAATTCCTTTATTGTGTGTTTACCTCCATTTGTGGATTTGTGATGGTTTGGACGACTGACGGGCTCTTTGGAATTCTCATGGGTCTCGGATATGTCCGATTTTCATCTCACAATAAATAAATAATAATTCGCACGTGGTTGACTCCAAAACAACTCAACATTTACTCTATTGCATAAGTGTGTGACGTCATCCAACATTAAAATGCCTATTTTAGTTCCCTAGCTTTTTTTTGCATGCTCATCTGCTCCTGATTAAGTCCTGCGTAAATATACAAGCCCCTGTTTCTCATTCCCCCGTGCTCCACCTCCAGTATTGTATTGTATAATCAAGTCCGTTTATGTGTCCGAAGCTCATTTATAGAGCTTGTATTATTTGATGAAGAGTGCTCATAAGAAATGTTCTTACCGTTCACTTATTGCTTATTCCTGAGGTTTTGAGCATTGCAAAAATACAAGTGAGTAATCTGAAACCCTTGGGATATTTCCCCTGAAAATTGATCAGGTGGAAATGTTCGTGTTTGTAATCAGGCCATTAAAAAGGCCACAAGTGAGACACTTGTACCAATCAATATTATAGCTACATTTTTTCTCAGGACAACCTCCTCCCAACAATTTTTTCTGCATCTATTCCAATGCAGAAATTGCAGTACGTATAGATATTTAGGCAATTGCCAAAAACCAGAAGAGAGGAAAACAAGATTCTTATAAAGCATGGGGCATGGCATGGAGTGAAGTGGTAAATTGGAGAAATGCTCCTTATTAGACCTTACAGAGGCACTCAAGGGTGCTACTTCCAACGTATTCTCTGGCCCCAATAATCTCCTAAAGAATCTTCTAACAGCTTGTTATGAGCTCATGGCAGTTCCTCCTTTGAATAGGAACGTCACAGGAGGAGATTTGAAGGGAGTTCCTGGGATTGACACATCATTCTATTAATGTTATGGTGTTATGGCCGAATTACTAAGAAAGCCTTGACAATTTGCAAATATCTATTATATAAGTATATAGACATTTTAAGACAGGCTCTATAAGCTTGTACCACATGGGCGAAACTTCTGGTTGGACCGTTTAGTTGAAGTTAGTGAGATAATATTAGTGGGATTGTATACAATGGAACATGATAAAGTAGATACATGGAGTGTTTAACATTAATTGAGTGGTGGGATTTGAAAAGTTGTGCTGGCTGCGTGGGTGGAGAAGAATTATTGTTTGGTGGTGAAATTACTTAACCGGTGGAATCGCTAGAGAAGAGAATAAAACGGAGCAGAAGGTAGAGAAGGGCAGTGTGGGAGAATTGCAGTTTAGTTTCTTCTTACCTTACAGACTACCGGTCTCGTCCTGTGGAACTTCTGATTTATGAAAATTAAAATCATGTGCTTTGGTGAGTACATCGCATCGCATGATACGAGAAAGTAGCCTTAAGCCACACGTCATCAAATTCTCTGTATATCTCGTAATAATAATGAACTTGTAACGGAGTTTGTCCATTCCAGCAACTTTCACCCAACAACCCCAGTACTTTCTCCCTTTTGCCCAGCTAAAAAAAATCCCAACTGTACTCGTCCTATATGCTAATAACCTAACAAGATTATGAGAAGCTACTACCTTTCCACCCACACTCGCCCGCAAATTTATGTCCATGAAATACATAAGCCTGGGCTCCGCATCTCCGTAACTATACAATTATTGTATTAATGAAGAGTACTTTTTCACATTTCCCCCCTCATCCTCCTTGGAAAAAATCTCATAAAAAAAGAATGGGAAATTGAGTCTAAAAACTGAATCGTATTTAGAAAATATGTGAAGAGAATATTTGAAGAATTCCTCAACAACCTTTGAGCTTTTCATAGCTAATCTCTGACCACCTACGTACTATTCTTAAACCTTTAATTTACTCTTTAAATAATTCTTTGATACACGCGGTGAAATACAAACTTCCTGTAAAACCCGGGCGTCCACCTATTTTTCCCGGATCTTTTACATTATATTTTGGTAGCGAAATCCCGGAAACGCGGGCTTAAGTTACAGGTTCTTTCTCATACAAAAGCATCGGGATTTATAAATTCTAGCATCTTTGATTTTTCACTTGAATTTGTATCCTATGAACTCACACTCCACCCACCACATGAGTGACGAGCGGAGAGAAAAGGCTACGCTAAACATTATTTCCTCAGCCAAATCCGTGTAAAGATAATCCGTCCAACTCATGGCAACTTATATATTAGATGGGAAGCTAAAGGAAAAATAAAATTCCATGTACACAAGTTATGAATTTATGGAACTACGGAGGTAGACAAACTTTGTCACATTTTCGGACGATCTGACCTAATTTGTTTCTACCGCACAAAAAAAAAGAATATGGGAAATTATTATGCGGCGCCTATCTTGAAGGAGATAAAAGGAAAGACATTTTCTTAGAATGCTTACAGTTTTAGAATGCTTACACCTACACACCTCAAAGTGGAATGCATTCCATGTATATATATACGTCCACAGTATGTAATTATTACATGTCTTCCTTCCTACGCGGGTAATTTACTTATTTTTAAGATAAGAAAAGTGTATTAAGTTTTGACTTGCTTTGATCAAAGTCAAAAAGGGAATTTCCATCCAATTATACCGCAAAGTTGTTGAGCTGATGAGTATAACTGGGAAGGAGCGGACGTATTTCCATATACAAGGATTCTATAATTCTATTATGTAATGTTTCCCTTTCACAGAATGCCCCTCTACACCTGATGGAGCTCGGGAATTCTTTTGTCCGAAACCCACACCTGACGGTCGATGGCTTTGTATCGACGATCATGAATTGTGTGACGGTGTCAAACATTGTCCAAATGCTGACGATGAGAGTCCTTTGGTCTGTATGTTTTACAAAGCGGTAAGATATATATATTTTCCCTTTAAAAAACATCCATTATTACATGTATAGAGAAATATCATGCTATTTATACCTCACGAGTCAACGAGTAACAGGAGGAGTTGTGGAAGAAGCTAGTATAGTATAGGCTTTCTCTTTAACTTATCCCTATACCTTTCAGGCGCTAAATAACTAAATTCCCGAGTGGAGGGGGGGGGGGTAGAAAATCCTAACCCACTTAATTTTCATAACAAATGTAGATATAAAGAAACGTAATTAATTTAATTACTTGCTTTATATAGAAATATTTAATTAGAAAACACTCAATGATTTTTTCCTTAAGACTTTCGTCATAAATACCCTCCATTTTTTAGTGGGGGAGTACTCTCGTTGTACTGTGCAGGCATAAATTGAGGTTAAATCATGCTCAATTTGAAACCTAGTATTTTTACAGGTCAACTATAGAATAACGTTGTGGCGGGATCTAATATGTGCGTGGTGAAATTTTAATCTATATAGATGCTGTCCCAAATGGGTTTCCTGGCCCAAGGAATCACATCACATTCCATGAAATCCACTCATTTGAATCAAGTGACCAAGTAAACGAGGAGGGGGGACCGACCGAATATGAATACCATTTGTGTATCATCTCGTTCCCCACCACTAAATGCGATTACATTTTGATCTAGTTTGTTGTCAAAAACGTACGCTTTAATTTGTATCTTTTAAAATTTGCCCTTATGTTATAGTGACCTATAGTCAAATACATAGTTGATCGTCATTGATAATGATTAAACTCTGCGCAATAAATCTACTTAAATTGTCTTAATTATTCTTTGTTTTGCAAGCACTCTATTTGCACACATGTAATTACTCTATATAGTTAAGGGCACCCACGCAAGGGTCTATATATGCATTTGTAGAACCAGCCGAATTATCCCCTTGCCCAGCATACCTAATTCCCACGAAAAAATTGGCTATACATACATACTACATACTGCAGACTGGAAACTTTAAAATGTTATATGATTATTTTATCCCCACTGCACTTGGAGTAATCCCACTTGCCATAAACGTTCCCTTACTCTAATTGTAAGTATTTTCAAATGTGTGTATAAAATACTGTATATAGTTAACTTGTTTTGCTGCTTGAACATAGTTTACTGTGGGTGTATTTATCTTTGTGACAATGCAGGTCTGCATTTTACTAAAAGTCCATCCGTCGAATGAAACTGTAATGAAGTGTAGCGTAAGAAATAGTTAATTGCTGCAAAAATGCTCGACAAATTCTTACTCTATTCTGAAGATATTTTAGTACTTAAACTTTTAAGAGGGAGGACTTACATAACATGTGTTAGTTTGTATTACTTCAGCATAGGTCTCACTGTTTGTCAGAGACAAATGAATCCTCCTTTTACCGTGCTGTAATCATATGTGAGTTGAAAATGTTAAATAATGAATTATCCTAGAAAAATAGCTAGAGGAAAAGGTAATAATATTTCGTTTATATTAAAGTATAGCATATCATTTCTCATTAGTTGATTTCAATTTAATGCTAATTGTTTTCAATGTATTTCATGGAATATGTGCGTAACTGAATTATTATTCAAGTAAAAGATATCTACTATAGGATTATGAGCACGGACATGATATTTGAAGAAATAAATGTACCTGCACAGCATCTCCCCCTGCAGTTTAAACGAGCCATTTTGATGGTAAGAAATAATACTGTGCACGTATAAATATATTAAATTGACTAGAAATAGTAACATTTTTGATATCCAAGTGATGTAGTTTCCTACATTTGCTTGTCCCAACGTTTTATTTCAAGTTCTAGCAGTACTCCGAGTGATTAGCTTTCAAAATATTTGAAACGAAACATTTAAAAGGAGACCAAGGATGAGGAGACATTTTACCCTTTAAATAGCATGTATATTTTTTAATTACGTTTTAATTGTTCCCAAGAAAGAGGAAAACTGGCCCGTTTTTTAACGGAAATAGACTCTAAAGTGATAGGGAAACTTTATCAAGAATTTAGCAAATTAACTTATCTTTACTTATCTAGCGCAAGAACCCCAACATTTTTTCTTTGAAATCAATCCTTAAATGAGAACAAGTATAAACACGGAATCAGATTAAAATTAATTTGGGAAGGTGTGTGTGTGTGTGTGTGGAAATCCGGACGGAAACTTTCTCTTTGATTATACCTTGCCGTGCAATGTTCCAATTTAATTACTTTGAGATGACGACAAAGAAATAGTGGAGGAGTATTAGAGAGCCTGATGTATGTAATTACATACAGGCATTGCTCATGGTAAAATGTCAGACACCGTGTTCTCCTAACAAAACACTCAATGAGAGACGTGGACAAGTAGAACAATTTGTGTGCGTAAACTAATTTATAATTTGTAGAACTCACAGGTGTGTGGAGAGGAGCAATTGGAAGATATAGGACTTCCAATATCAATAAATCCTGGGAAATGATAATTCCTAAGTTCGGATTCAATTGTAACTGTATATATGTGTAGATATATGTACTTGAGTCTAGGTATATCGTATAATATAGTAATAAATGCTCTAATAATTTATGGGGTTACACACAGCTGCGAACTGAAATTTTAGTTTCTAAGGATTCCCACTCTACTGTAGGAAGTAGGAAAAATAATTTGCGATTTACCTACAGAAAAAATTGAATGAAATGTCAGATTTATTATTAGCCCTGTTATTATTTTTATATTCGAGCGGAGTTGGAATAACTGATGTATTCATTTACCCAACAAGTGGTATTAATCATTTGCTTACGTAAGTAAACGGAACAAAATTAAAGTTTTGTTGCCGAGATGCAGCACCTTTTTAAGCAGGAAGAGAAAAATACATATAAATATTCATTTCAATGGAAAAAATGGAAGGTAATAATATTTATTTGAATCCGTTTATCTATTTTTAGTTGGAAGTTAATAATTTCTTCCCTCACAGATTCTCACTGACGCTACTAATATATATTTAAAGTGGAGTTTAAGAAAGTACCCTCAATTACATTATAGTAAATGTTACTTTGGCAGTTTGTCAAATAATTTCATTGGGAAAATAATTGAATGTGTTATCAATTTATGTACATAGTAATAAGCAAGTAAGTAATAATAGTAGTAGGGATCATGTAGTTAGGACGGAACTGATTGATATTATTGGAAAGGTTCAGCTAAGTCTGTTTAGGATTTAAGTGTTTCAATAATGTTTGAAATTTTTGTGTGGGTGGAAATAAATGGTACGTATTGGCTATTGGATATTTGATTTAATTTATGGAAAAATAAATTTTATTTTATTCGACTCCTTTCCTTGGAATGTATACTTACTATTGAGAGACTTCACCTTGCTAATGGCATTCAAACTACGTGAATCCATAAGCTCGAGGACCAAACGGCAGATCTATAAATAGAAAAACTAAAATTATTATTCATTTTAATTGAGTGTTTTCCAAAACATTTTTTCTGAGCTCTGCTGGATCAACAGAAGAGATATAAAGTTCTCTTACGTCTGAAGTAAAGCTGCAAACAACTAAATCACAGTTGGACAATAAAAAAATATCTTTCATAATGTCTTCAATATCTAATTTCCGCTGCGCCCCTACAATTTCCCATTTTGGAGGACGGTATCTAAAAATAACAATCCTGATTACTATATATTACTATTACTTTCAATATTTTTATATTAAAAGTTTTCGTTTCCATTATTTATCGCACTCGATTCTTACGCACTTACCTCTTTTGAGAGAGCTTGATTACACTTCGGTCGTCAGTAGCAACATAAACTTTCCGAGTAATATTCACCCCCAGACGGTCAATGCTATCAAAATACTTTTTGGCAACGGTAAAATGTTTATCGATGGAATGAAATTGCTGTTTCTTCTCTCCCTTTTTATCCCGCCGACGTATCAGTATTCTGGGCCACAAGTGCAACAATAATAGTAACAATAATCTAACATTACATGCATAAAATACAGAAACAACAAACAAAACAAAAAATCAAGCAGCTTCCAATTTCAAAATTTGTTGAAAGCCAGTTGAACCAGTAATAAATTTAAGTTCTGCATGCTAGTTTTTAAACAAAACTTAATTTTAATTTCGAAATAGGTAATCTACTAACCCAACAATCGGACTGGAAGAAAATTTTAAAAAGTCTTTAGTTTTTAAGATCCAGCTCTCCGTCTCCAAAACAGGACGTAGAGTAAAGTTGGCCAATTGTCCTGCCCACCATAAGAATGGGTTGGAAAAGGACCTTTTCAACTGTTTCCCCAGAGATCTAGTTATTGGTAAGCCAATCTTCAGTTGCTTTGAGATCCTTCCACTGCCTGGAACAAAACAACACATTTTACTTCTACCATCATCCCTCAGAGTTTAATTTAAACTTTAAAGCATGCTTAAATAATACGGCGTGATAATTAAGATTATTAATTAACAATGCTGTTCTTTAATTATTGATTGAAAATTTCTGTGACACAGAAAAATACCACAATCATTTTATTTTTCAAGTCAGATTCAATCATCACTGAATACTGAAATTACATCAGTTTCCTGCCCCCAAACAATAGTACCAAAAATAACTACCACTTTAAAACGAATCTTATGGTGTACATTATCCGAAAGTTATAGATTTTTCAACTATCAATTAATTAAGTCGCTTCATAGGGACATGCGTGCTTTCAAAATGCTTACTTGCGTGTCTTAAAATAATCTCATTCTTTCCCCAAACGACAGCCAATGTCTCATTATTTCTTTGGCAATTTGTAGGATTGATGGACTCAAAAATATCATCCCATTTTGTAGTGTACGGCCAATGCGAGAAATCTGGGATGAGTGTAGCATTCAAAGAGTAGGTCAGCATCAGACAGGTCATCAAATAATGAACTTGACACCCGAGTCCGCATTCTGCAATTCAAAACATATTTTATAATTTAAAAACATTTTAATCTGTGATTCCCATTTTTAATTACAACGCAATGGAAAAATAATTATTATTTCACGTTCTCGAATTATTATTTAGGATTGTTTAAAGGTATCGAAAAATTACCTGTGGGTGCTCCGCATGAAATCCTATTCGGCTGGCAATTGAAACTCTGTAAGGTATTTAATCTCGACTGGACAATTTCTGAGAGAGCATCTGAATCCATCTGTGTATCTTTGAGAGACCCGGGAAGAACTTCCGATTCCAATAATAATTCCTCATTGTTTTTTTTGGCTTTGGCTAATGAGGGCTCGGATTTAAAAATCTTCTCGTTGCTCATTGGCTCATCCTCCAAATCGAAATCATTGAACTGAATTGATTTCTGGATTGGCACATACGGCTCTTCAGTTTCATTTGAGACTAAGTCGTACATGAGGAAGAACACCCATTTTTGGTAGTAACCAAACAGCAAAACAGTTAGTACTATTGCGGCGGTCCTTGCATTTTTATTGCCCATTAGGATTCTATATGAACTGCATTTGCTTTCAATGCTTTAGAGGGGTATCACTTTAATGACTAGAATGATTCCAAATTAAACGGAAGAAGTTTAATAATAGTTATAGTAAACGCAGAAAAAATTGAAAGTAAAATAATTTAATATTGAGAGATCCAGCACGGTGGTTATACGGTAGTAGTATTGATGCGATGCAGATCATAATTGATTGCTTATGGCTTCAGTTATTGTCTCACTTTCATTTCTATCAATATCCGTTCCTTTCACTTTCTCTACTTTTTTTTAATTGACAGATAGACCAGTCACTGAAGTGAACGGGAAGTCACGTTCGATATCCGGAGATGCAAGAGAAGAGATCATTCAAAAGAGGAAGTCATGTAGATGACTTTGGCGGGGACGGAAAAAAGTGCGGGAAGACGTCCAAGTTAAACGGGGGAACACATCTCAAATTGCTGCCATTCCACTCCAGCTGGCTAAAGGAAGCCGATATAAATGAAATTTAGCGTGTGTGAAAATTGATCCTAACGGCGGTTCCAACAATTTTGTAGGGCTTCATAATGGTAGATATTTCGACCGATATCACGTGTGTCCAAAGTCTCGATCGCTAGAATGGAAATTGTTACGACAAAGCCGTAATATTAGAGAAAGAAAGAAATACATTTATTTTACTGAATGCCCTTTGGGTATTTGCCATTAAGATACAATATAACCTCGAATTTTTCAATAAGTTGTTGCTTAAATCTTCTTCTTCTCATATTCGCCATGCAAATGTTTACATTTTATTCAATAAGATCTGCGTCTAACTGCTACAACAATATCATCAACCTTAGTCTTTGGAAACCGAAATTATTTTCTTAAATTCGCGAAAAGTGATCGTATATTCATATAAGTTCCTCAGATATATTTTGCTGAGATTATATATCTTTATTCAAGCAGAATACTATGGGATCATTTCAGAAGAATCATTTATTATGCTTATTGTTCTCATGTCAAATATTTAGAGCATTTGAGAAGAATCATTGAGTATGTATACTGCATGTTTTAATATCAACATAATTTCAATTTGCTTGGTTAAAAATCAATACATATTTCACTTCGAATTATTAGCACACAACATGGAAGTTTTCTAAAATCATCTCACGTGAGTATACAGAAGTGACCTTACACTGTTCACTGAATTACCCTGACCTCTTCACCAGTTCTTACATTGGCAGAAAATGTCGGCTAAGCTTGTCCGTCAGTAGTGGATGTTCGTCCACGCTTACAAAAATTAGAAAAGTGTATCAATTTGATATATACAAATAAAGGGAAACGACAAAAAAGAGGGAAGAAGATAAATAAAAGATTGGATTCTTTTCAGACTGGAATTTCAAAGAGGAAATAGTGCATATTACAAATGAACAAGGTGATCCTTTTTCAAATAATCAAATGACATTCTGTTGAAACTTAAGGTTTCTCCTTGTTGGGATTTTTATGATCGGGAAGTGCCGGAGAGTCGGAAGTGTTTATTTTGTACATCAGCAGCGATCGCAATCAAGAATGTATGTATAATTAACTTTCTCTTTTAAATAATTAATTATACAAAGAAATAATTGGTGAAACGAGGTGAGTTATAGCTTTATAGTAGGTCTCCAAAGTCAATCTCAAAACAGTTGGTATTTATTATTGAAACTATTGTTTAACTACGGTGGCTATTTATATATGCTAAACTTTATTTTTTGCAGGAAAAATGAACCACCCGGTGAAAAGGACTGGTACAGGTTATCGGTTCCAAGAAAGGAGGTGGAGATAAAAACGGTTTTAACCTGTGGACAAAGTTTTAGGTTATTTTTGCTAAAAATATGCGTTTATAGAAAATATTATTTAAAATTAAGATATTATAAAATATATTTTAAACAATAAAATATATGTCCGTAATTTCGACGAAAATGGTCCGTAAACTGTGAAGTAGCATATGAGGTATTTAATCAGCCATATTTGCATAATAATTAGATGGAAGAATGACGGGCTGGATCCACAGGAATACATCGGTGTTTTTGAACATCACCTTTGGGTCCTGAAGCAGACTGATGAAGAAATTTTGTACAAAGTCATTGGAGACCTAGAACTTCCCGAGGAAGAATATAATAAGCGACTACAAAAATATTTCCAACTGAGCATATCCTTACCGGAATTATATAAAGAATGGGCTCAAATGGACTTTAAGTTTGCTGACTTGACCGTCAAAGACTACCAGGGCATTCGGATGTTGGAGCAAGACCCGATTGAAAATATATTTAGTTTCATTTGTTCTTCTAACAATAATATCATTCGGATCAGCCAGATGGTTGAGAAGATGTGCCGATTCTACGGGAAGCCCATAGGGCAATTGAATGGAAGGACTTACTATGACTTCCCTTGTGTAGAAAACCTTTGCGGGTCAGAGGTGGAGAAGAAATTAAGGGAAGAAAGTTTCGGTTACCGAGCTGCATTTATTGCTAACACTGCGAAAAAAATTGTTGAGAACGGAGGTAGGCCGTGGGTGGAGTCATTGAGAAGTATGAATTACGATGAAGCCCGACAAGCTCTTCAGTCTTTGCCGGGAATAGGGAGAAAGGTAATATTTTTAATTTAACATTGTTCCATTGAAATAAATGATAGTGAGAGGAGTAATCTAAAAATAATTTAGGCAGTGTAAATATTTATTTGTGGATGAATTAAATCAGGTTGCTGATTGCGTATGCCTGATGTCATTGGGTTTTCATGAAGCCATACCAGTTGATACTCATATTCATCAACTGGGAAAAAAGTATTTGCCACATCTCGCCAACGTAAAAAGTTTGACGGACAAAGTTTATTCGGAAATAAGCTGTTATTTTCGAGAACTATATGGAGAATACGCAGGTTGTTTTTTACATTCCTTTGTTCATCATTATTTTTATGCTTTTGAATGTTATGTTATACTAACGAAACGACTAACGTGGTGTAATAATTTGTTGACAGGCTGGGCACAAACTGTTCTCTTTGCCTCGACGTTGCGTCATCTAAAGGCAGAGAATATGCAGACTACTACAGGAAAAAAGAAAGGGAGAAGACAAGTGGATAAATCTTCCAACGATGATGACTCAGATCTCTCAAGTGCAGTTGTTGTAGAGGCCCCCAAAGGTAAAAGCAAGTCAAGTGCGAAAATTATCAAGCCGAATCAGCGAGCAAAAAAGAATAACGAAGTCTCTGAAACTCGACAGGCGAGTAAACGAAGGAAAATTTAATTATCCGTTCCTTGCTTGCTGAGAAACCTAATTCTACGAGAATTAAAAATACTCTCAGAAGTTCAAAATTGATCTATTGACTAGTATTTATTTTTGTAAAATTGTATCCTCATTAATCTAATTTCACTTGTTTAATTAGTAGTAATAATTATTTCCTTAGCCCTTCAGACTTAGAGCTATATTTGACTATCAAGTATTCTGTATATTAGAATTTCCATTAATAAGCTCAATCCATCGTGAGTGAAGTAGATAAAATATGATTTTCCTCCATATCCCCAATCTTGCCAGATTTATTGCTTCATGCTACATATCTCGGGAAAATAATATTTTGTAAATATCATAAAGAGTAAGTCTTATACTAATAATAATGCTACTCTCTCGTGAAGTTGCGTGCCTGAGATGGGGATTATATCCTATCTGACACCATACTTTAATGAAATATTGGTTCATTCCTCTTGGTTTCCCCCGCCAACACACATATAAATACACCCCGAAAAATACAATCTGATTATAAAGCTCATGTCATATCAAGACCAGAATCGTGTGCGTAATCAGAAATATGGGGTTGTGCAAGAAGGAAATCCCCAAGGGGGGTCCAGTTCTGTGAGTTTCAGTCACATTCATATCCCACACAGTGTATACCCGAATGTAATGGTTTGATTGTCTCCAATATTCTATGTATATGCATGCTCCTGTACCTTAAAACTGCCTCTTGTGTCGTTAAGGCTTCAAGTAGGGGGAAACTGGAGCACTTGATACTTCACACAGGATCGGTTGGGATGAGACCAGATGAGGGCTGCCTATTATTATTATCTCGAGTGCACACTCTTGTGCATGAATTTGATTTTTCCATCTCTTTTATTTCCTTCCTGCTACATACTTATCCTCCAGGAAATACTCACAGTAGCTCTACCATGAAGATCATGAATATCAAGTCCCGTTTCATAAATCGACGTCTTGCGCACCGAATTTTTATTGCAGACCTTAATCAAAATGATGGGAACGTTCTATTTATTTTTATTTATGTACGCGTACATTGCATTACAGTCGCATGTATAACATTATATTTTCTCTCATATTGAACTTATTACACGCCTTTTGTATATATCTACAGATGTTCCCTTGCATATGGCTTATTACTTTGGGTGGGTACGCATGGACGACGGACGACGACGACGAAACGAATGTCAACTTGATAAGTTTGTAAAATTCTCAAATCCCTTTGGAGTACCCGATTACTCTCCATTCTTTGAAATTCAAATGAGCTCCGAACCGTTTTGTTACGCAAATATTAGCTTACTATAATCTTATACCTTCCAACAAGCCCTCCAACACTTGTTCTGCTGATAAGACCCTACCAAATACCGCTACCTTTTTGGTACCATTGAAATGATTTTTTTTAATTTCTGGGAGTTAAACTTCCAAGCGTAATCTTCATTACTTAAATTTTTTGTACCCCTGATCCTTTACTCTATGAATTTTTTCAATTGGTACAATAATTAATTAATGCAACCACTTGAAAAAAAAGTATTCAACAAAGCCGTATGAATTTTCAATGACTTTTTTCTGTAGCCCCGACAAATTAGAGTCAGTCCTCTGTACTTATACTTGGAAGCCCTACATGAATTAAAGGCAGCTCTATCGAACTTGAATTAGGATCTAATAAAAAAAATCAGACAAAGACGGTGATCGTAAAGGGAATGAGTAGTTTGTATTGTATTTGTTCACCAGAATGAGGAGTCAATGTTGTGCCTTGTGATGACATGATATAGGGGAGCAGTTTCCAGCCATGAATCCGGACGTAGGTTCTTGTGGTGTGAGGCAACCGCCTACCGGGTAAAGTATCTATCTATACATGTGTATGCACCACAATATTCCTGAAACGTTCCATGCTGAAGCAAAAGCCCTTGTACTTTCATACATATTTCAGAATAGCCCTTGAACGGATTTGGGGATATGAAATCCCATCTTTCTGATATGAATCACGCCAGTTACCAACTACCATCGTCCCTTGGAACAGCAATGAAAAAATCTCTCTCTCCTCCGGGCTTTTCAACGTCAGCTCTCTATTCTACAGCTCTTGAGCTTTACATCCAATCCTAGTCAAATTATTGGCAAGTTAAATACCGATTTTACCATCCTAAATAAATCGAAACTTTTCTAAAACTTCCTATTGTCTATGCTCTACAAGTTACACCCGAACAATTATTATTGTTACTCAATTCTGTATATGTGAAGACACAGTGCTAGGTTATTCATGTGATTGCAGTGCAATATACACAACAATTTATTATCATTCTAGTCAAAACCCAAAAAAATTGTGAGCACAATAATTTTCGTATCCTTTTCAAAATGTCGTGTTATTATAGACGGAAAAGTTTTCGTCGCTGTCTCCTCTCCACATTTCTTTGGATATTCTCCTCAACATGTAAGCCTCATTTTCCTAATAAAAGTCTCACTCCCGCGTAAAGTAAATCAGGTTAAAATTAATCTTCATTCATATTTTTTTGAATTTGTTGCTTCTATTTTGTAATAGCACGTTATTACATCTCCAGTATAGAACGTCAATAATAATATATATATAAACTTTATTGTCACTGCTTCCCAATGGAAGTAGCCAGCATTGACTCAGTATTAGATGTGACACATTTTTTCAATTATTATATTTTGATCTATTGTATATTATATAAATGATTTTGACATAACATTGCCCCGCTCTTTAACACAATAGCAACTATTTCACCAACAACGTCAGTAGAAGAACCGTCTCAGAATGCCCGTTAGCCAAATTCCTGTTAAAAAAGTAGTATTGTCCTTACTCCTACAAAGCGTGTCCATTCACATGTAATTTCTCAGGCATCAGTCTCAGATCGTGGAAGCTTTTATATTCGTAAATGTATGTTTTTTCGTGCAAGCACACGCATACATTAAGTACTTGAGGACGGTAAAGAGCTGACAAAGAGAGTAGGGAGGTGGAAGTGGGACAAAGGCAAGAAAATTTTAACTTTTAACGAATATTTAATTGGTAATTTTGTAACCTCCCGAGAAGCAACGACTACAGACCTTTGAAACAGGGTTGGTTTAATGTTGGATGCAACGAACCGTTATGGAAACCCGATTTGTTAAATTAGCCCTTATGTGAAAAATACAAAAGGAAGGCTAATAGTGGAGCGAATGGAATCCTCACAATGAGAGTTCAGTCCCCGCATCCCGAAGATTCATTGTAATGCTACTTGCGTATGTACACGCTATAATAAAGCTCCAGTCCTTCTCAAACTATAGGCAGTCTCTTGATCTCTCTCCTCCACACAGCATTACGTAGGGACTGGAAGGCATCCCAAAGGCTCCGTACTTATGTACAGATGCATCCATACGGAGAATCTACGGAAATATTGCATGTATTTACGGAATCGGAACAAGGGATAGGAATTTAGATGTAGTACGTATATGTAATACATAAAGCTACGTAAGTATGCAGAAAATCTGTTTAAATGGATCGGAGACTTGGAAATGTATACAAGTGTAGAGAGTATGGTTCTCATGAAAAGGTAACCCTCACATATGGTAGTGATAATAGTGATATTGGGGAAGGTTTATAATAGAAGTATTAATGGTCTCTAGTTGCCTTCCCTCTCTATACCCTCAAGAAGGAGGAGATAATTGAACACATGCTTTTTCCCTCATTTATAGTTCCATAGTTCAAAGACAATTTAGCTCTACGCCCTTTTCCCAATCTCCTATGTCTTTCCCATTTCTATCTCTCGCTCTCTCTCTCTCTCTCTCACTCTTTATTATCAAGTGGGAAGCTCACTAGATCGTTGGAAACGTGTGCTCCAATTTTTACCCCTATTTCATAACACTCCCTCTAAAATCTTGCACACACTTCCAACTCATTCGTACACCCAATGTCCTTAATTTCATATCCCCAGAGATGATGTGAGTTTTTCTACATTGTCATATGCCGTCAGATTGAATCTTATTGAGATGAAGAAACCGTGGGAAAAGTTCCTTAATTGTTGATATTTTCATACCCTTTCTCTCTATGATAGCCATGCACTATGGAGCTTAAAAGTTTTTCCAAATGAACGGGATAGGGTCAGAGGTTCATCCTTCTTTCTCGTATTATATATTGGGATCGTGTGCCAAACATGAGGAGCATTTTAGAGGCACGGTGTCACGGTGCGTGCGTTAGTGTGTGTACGGGGAAATTAGATTCGCTCTGAAATTGATTTCATGACCATTGATATGCTTTCCTGTAAACAACTATTTTTATAATGGGTATATGCATGGAAAATTGTGGGAATTCCATAAGGTTCCAGTTTATTTTCAATTTTTAAAATCCAGGGTTCCCTTTTAAAGCTTACAGTTTACGCATACCATACGATCAACCTAAAGAAGCGCTTGTCCTGAATTTTGCTATTTTTTTTATGCGGAAGCAATTTTACATATTTTTTTCTCACGGAATCCATTTATTTTTTTAAACGTGTATTCCAAAATCTGAGTGATCATACCAAATTCGCGGTCTGTTATTTTCCCAGGAGTTAATTGCTCAATCAAAATAATCACCCCCACTCTTTCAAACAGACTCACATTTTTCCATAAAATTTTAAATAATCCTAGTCATAAATATTTGTTGGAATCCTTAATTGAATGTTGTAGATGAAATTTTATAAGCTGTCTCATTCTTCCAACTTCTATTTTTTTGACCACATGCCCTAATTTTTTTGCTCTCTCTCTCTCTCTCTGCAGCCGTCGCCAAACAGTAGGAAAATTGAACATTTAGAAAATTAGCTCAAAAGCCCAGCATCATTGAAATCTCAATCATTAATGTGTGGGGTCTTATAAAGGGAATTGCATACATAGGAAACGTTTTAACCCAAGCTCCGTGTTAAATCCTTGAAAATTTGCCCCATTGCAATTAAGCAGGGCTTATTTGAGGTATTTCGAGGGGAAAGCACAGTTAAAATTTCAGCCTGGAACACAATATTAGGATAGTACCAATGCTTTGCCTTATCCCGCCCAAACAGAACAAAATAATCCCTTGCTTCCCAGTACATACGTTGTATGCTCAAGTAAAAGGAAGTGTGGATGAAGTAGGAAGATAGACAGGAAATTTCCGTGCTATTATCCTACTCCATCCCCTCCATGACAACAGTTTAGACTGAGAAAATAGTGGTGGTGGTGGTAGGACATGGAATAATAGCCACTCCAACACCGCGAACGCTAGTCTTGCTACTTCCATCTTTCCAAAAGTGTACTTGAAAAGCAGGCCCTTGTTTACTTTTACTTATTGTTCCCATGTAATGTTGGGTGGTAGGAAAAAAGGAAAGCGGATTTTCACGTAAGAAATGAGTCACTTTACCATCAACATGATACTTTACACGATCAGAGTCTCTCCTCTTCCTTCCACCAATTTACCACACTATAGTATGCGCTCTGAAATTTCTGTGTATCTTAGCAATTCATCGAGAGCTGCTGAATTTTCTTTTTTTTTGTCCCTTTGCTTGTTTTTTCCTCCATTTCTTCCTGCACGTTCTGATTGTTCAAGTACATAAGAGGAGGGATGAGGGAAAAGCATTATGTTTTGAGTGGACTAAATAAATATAGCCAGTTTTCTGATTCCTTGGCACTTGCCTGGTTTGTTATGGGGAAACCACCCTTGTTAGCACGCTTGACTTTTTTATCGGACTTGGCCTTTAATAAATGGAGACAGGAGGCGTTTGAAATGGAGCAAGATTGAGGCACTAACCTAGCCGACCGACATTGCTTCTAAAGGGGATAGAATGAGAGAAACATTGGATGTGTAGGGGTGGACATTTTCACATGTTTATATGCTTATAAGCTCCATTGGTTATTTTGTGGAAGGGAGTTTATCTCCGAATCGGTTGGGGAAAAAGGAATTTCTCTCTAAAATGGGTTATTTCATCAAGTTTTATTGGACTAGGCGGAAGATAATAATATGAATTTATGTGTGTGTTTGTGCAGGGCTGGTGCAGAGCTTAAGACTGACCGAGACTGTCATCCCCTACTATGGAGTTCTGAATGGTCAGGCCCTCTTACATTGTTTCTTTGATCTGGAAAATGCATCTTTATATTCCGTGAAATGGTACAAGGATGGACATGAATTTTTCCGCTTCAAGCCCAAGGATGATCCACACATCGCTATTTTTCCTCTAAGTGGGGTCACTGTTAATGTATGCTCTGAGAATTTCTACCTCTGCATGTGCCTTTTGCATGGAAAAATGCCAATGATATCTCAAGTATTCTGCAAACATCAAGTTTTTATTAAATGTTTTTATTTCATGGAAACTTTCAGTTATTTTTCAACCAGTTTTGATTTTTCCTTCAAAACTTGACAATTTTGGATATTTCATTATATCAATTTTTGAGGTTTTCTGCATAGTCAACACGGCTTTTGAACCACTTTTGATTTGCCACTTTTTATTTGGACTCTTTGGAGCATTTTCTAAAAGCTTTGCAAATTTTTTCTGTCATGTTTGATTGTTTTCCCCGAAATTCCCAAAATTTTGACAAATGTATTTCAAATTTTACAGCACGGATTTTTGGTTTAAAATTTCTACTTTGAATATATCAATGTCATTGCCAAAAGATTTATAAGCGGGATTTAATTGAGACATATTTGAAAAAAATACAACGAGGTGGGATTAATAATGTTGATAAAAAATTGGCAAGTCTTATTCAAAAATATAAGTGGAAGATGTGATAATAGTATTATTTGTAGGAAAGCAAATCCTCAATGAATCACGTAATGCTTGAACCCGTGACCCTTCTGAGCAAGGGAACATACCGCTGCGAAGTCTCTGCAGATGCTCCTTCTTTCCAAACAGTTGACGAGGAGCATTTCATGGACGTGATGGGTAAGTCGGGAAGGATGCTTGAAATTGTCACATGATGACTCTCTTGTTGTATTTTGTCAAGTACAGTTTTGCAGGTAGACCTATATGACCCGCTAGCGGATTTTTTGTGAAACAAATAAATATATAGTTCTGGGTTTGGAACGAGGCCGCGTTTGTAAAAACTTCCTGGCCGGGTTTGGACAACCTGTTCATTTTTGACTTTTTACAGTGGGCGGGTAAGGTGGGAAAATAATAAGGCATATATATTAGAAACTTTATTTTCACTGCTTCCCATTGGGAGTAGCCATCATTGACTCAGTATACTGTATGACATAATATTTTAATATAATTTACAGTTTTTCAAGCT
>JAQFXU010000706.1:0-43486 GCA_034693705.1 Spatulosminthurus flaviceps | reverse complement strand
GTGGAAGCTGAACTTTCTCCTGGAAGATGTAGGCACTTAAATAAAGCTGTGTGAAAGCATAGGAGTGCTTCAGCTTAGAGCAGTATATGTATGTCTAAGCTCTAGAATACAGTGTAAGATTTTTCAAGGAGATTTTTCCTCGTCATTACCACCAGCATTATTCAAATACAAAGCTGGAATCTGCAGCTAAAGAGAACTTTCCCTCCACACGAAATGTTTCTATAGTTGCTGGAGAAAGTCTTTGTATCCAGACGGGTGAAAGTAGTATTTTGTTGGAGAAAACATGAGCCTTGATTTGATACGAGATGATCCTTCTTACAACAACCGAGTGTTTATCAGGTAGTTACTGTTAGGGAAAGTACTAGGGGAACATGGAGGAGCAGAGAGTTTGAGACCTAATCCGGCGAGGATGTCAAGTGCTACAGCACTCCATCCTCTCACACCATACGTTCTCTCAGTAATGATTCTCATCCAGACTTTCCCCGCTCTCTCTTTTTCTCTCGCTCTCCCCTACATGCGTATGTACATAAATGTAAAAAGATTTTTCTAAAGTGCAAAAAAAGTTAAATGAAAAAGAAATTAGCGGTGACAAAACAAGGTAAATTGGTTAGGAATAAGAGAAAATTGGATTAAAGGTAATATTTATTTATAGCGTGTTTTGAGTTTTTCATTAGAATTTCCTAACCTTGGATTTTGTGAGATCCCCTGTTATTATAGTTAATGGTACCTGATAGGTACTATTAGGTATATTTAGCTCGTGTATGCACAAGCATGTAGAGAGATATTTGTAAGAGAGAATATAGAGGCGTGTGCTACTATTATCCTTAAATGCCAAACCGTAGCCATTGAGATCTCGACTATAACGAGCAGTTAAAGGATGATCGATGAGACATGAAACGGTAATGTAGTGGCTGCCGTCAGGATCGAGGCAGAAGACCTCTTGACAGTTTCGGGCTATCGTAGTGACATCCTAAAACCCGGGAATTTTCTTTATTCTCGAAATATATATCCTCCTTGAAAAGTACATACATAGTATTAATATTAGCACATTTTTCTTATGTACACACATATACTCACACAGAGATTTCAATGGTTTTCTTCCCTAATAATCGGTGGGAGAAAGCACTTTTCATAAAAATAATTTACGTTTCTTCAGATTCACAACCCTCGACAACAAATGTTCGCAAAGGTGTAGATCCTCATAAATGTGTGGAATTCCCATACCTTTATGTCCTTGATTCTATATATCCACAGTTCTATGGGAAGCTATTCTATGGCTATGAAAGTAGATTTTTCGAGGTAACTCCATAAGAAAATGCTTAGTTTTGGAAGGGAGGAAGGGGCTGGGAGATAGGAGAAGCTACTGAGATGGAAACAAGTGCTTACACAATTTACAACTAATGGGAGTGGAGCAATAATCCTTGTAAAAAAGAACCCTCCTGCCAATGACTTCCTACTTCACTTACTCCTTCCCATTAAGTATAAATACAGAGAATATAAGGGAGTGTATAAAAAATAATCAAATTATACAAGTTATGCAGGAATATAGGAAAGGACAGAGTGGAAACTTTGTATTTTTCTCTAATCCAATATATGCTTCCACCGCTTTCTCATCTCATGTAAATTGCGTTTACCATAATGAAGAAAGTCTGGGTGAAAATATGTGGACTTTCTCTTTAGACACTTTACATAGATATAAGAACTAAAGGGATTTCCTCATGTACAAGAATCTCCCTGGAAACTATTGAAAATAGGAGAGGATGGAATTTCCCGTGTTTTTTACACATAGGAAAAAAACATCATGAAAAGGAGCATTTTCATTTGTTCTTCTTCTCTATTCCAGTTATAGGGATTCTTTAAAGTTTTACATACGTAATCGATTTTTTTACGGAGAAGTAACTCAGAACCAGTGAGATGAACTTAATGTGACACTTAATTGAATCTGCCCTTCCAACCTACATCTCTCACGCAGACTATTTATATACATGGGCGCTTCCTAAAGGCTTCATAGTTACTCTTCACGCCAGAACGGCTCACCGGACTGACGACAAATAGGATTCCCGTTAATTACAACCGCAGAGAAAAAGTCTAATGTCATTTTACTAAAATGGCAATACTTGCACGATTTTCAGCACCCAGTCATTTCCTAGAAAATGCTAAAATTCCGGGTGAAAGTGTGTATATAGCTCTGGCCTGGAGAATAGATATATACATATATGCGAGTGAACAGGGAAATACGGATTAAAATTCTAAAATGAAAATAGCCTGGGCCTTGTGAAAAAGGGACTTTCTTTATTGTTTAACTTTAACTGAAGATGACTTTCACCCTTGTGAATGGCTTTAACAATCCTCCTATTTTTGCAATTTTCCCTTTCTCTCTCCCATTTTCTCCAACGAACCATTCCACGCTTCACACTTCCCTCCGGCTCTACAAGTCATCTCCATAAGGAAAAATGTCTATAGGCATTTTTCCTACACTCCTACGATCTACAATGCTGTAATTACACTTGGAGAAAGGAGAAAAAGCCAAAGGTTATAATACAATACCACCCATTGCTTTCTCGGAAATTTCCCTGACAGCTCTTGACAGACTCAGGATGAACATTTGTATTTCAAAGTACAGCTCAGAGCCATACATATGCATACGTTGTGTGGATAAAGTACGAGGAAAAACATGAAATGCTAGGAGGATGTCTCAGGAATAGGAGGAAACCCGGATTGGATGAGACAGGGGAGAAAAACGGAGGACATGTATATTTGTGAAGGGAAACATTGGACAGTTCTGAGGGAAAGAAATTTATACAAACATATTCTAATGTATACAAAGAAGAACAAAAAATATACATGTTACTAGGAAAAACCAAGGAATACATGGGAGAAACAAATGAGAGAGAGAGAAAAAAGTGAGATTGAGAGAGAGAGAGAGAAAAAAAAAGTCTCTTCACATATTCCTAAAGTGTGTCACTCCGCTTGTGGGTGTATCGTTTCTGGAGGGAAATGGAATTTCTTTAATGTACTGAATGTAATGTTCTGTATGGTTGAAAAGCTTTGAGATTTTCCCAAATATTTCTCCTGCCCATCATACTCTATGTACATACATACATATCCCGATTTCCAACATACTTTCACCGGGCTTTCACTCCTAACATGAACAACACATTTAAAGAGAAAATGTTTTCCAGGGATATTCTCACTCTTGTAGGAAAACCATCCTCACCACAAGCTGATCATGCCATGTAATTATTTCTGATGGGGAAAGCACTACTATTTTTTCAAATCGAACTTTCTCCCTTGTATGAGTTCTGAATATAAAGATTTTTTCCTCTAATAAGATTACTACTATGTACATACATGTATGTGGTCAAAATGTATAAGAATAAACACATATGTGGTTTGCTTTGAAAATTGGAGATTTGGCGGGAATTCAAAAGTTTTGGCCAAAATTGATACTTTCACTGAGAACATTAGAGGAAAAAAACTTGTGACTAGATGTTAAGGCTCCGAGTAATAGAAAGTAATTGGTGAAAGTATGGGGAGAGGATATAAGAGATGGATATTGCGGTGAAAGGAAGGGAAGCTGGGGGTAGTTGAAACGAAAGGGTTCGAAGGATTTTTTAGAAGGATCGCATCAGGAGAGAGAGAAAAGAAACGAATAAATCAATTGGACTTGGGTTTTAGAATTCGGGCTTTCTATAATATTAGACATTCAAGATACATATGAAGAAATGAGACCACAATGTGAAGACGAGGATCAATTTTTTCATCGAATTTTTTTACAACTCGTTTCTCTGCTTCCGTTTGTACGGAAGGAAGAAGGGTGAGAGAGAGAAAAAAAAGAACTAGTGCTAAGACATTGAGTGGAGTGGAATGGGTGACATGGAAGGATGGAGATTGAAACCAGAGAAGGAGAAAACGATATAGAAATCTCCTTGACGCACATTTCCATCCTCTCAGCATCAGTTTAGTGGATGAGACATATGTAGAGGATAGGGAATGAGAGAAATAGAGATTTTCAGCTTTATTTTCTATGTTGAGTATCGTTGAGTGACTAGGGGGCTTCTAAGGAAGGAGTTCTAGAAGGATAAGGTAAATCAGAGCTCCTACGCATAATAAATTCAAATTCTGAACACTCATCCTTCTTCAGACACACACACACACAACTCACATACACAGAGAGGCACTACAAAATAGACCAAGGGTACAAGTGCGTGTGTCTCTGCGGTTGTGTCTCCGTTAGATTTTCCCTACATAGAATGGATGGAGAGAAAAAAGTCAAGTCCTGTCAAAGAAACAGGTCGGAGACGAATGGTAAATTTAAAGTTATCCTTTCCGTGGAGAGGAAATCGATTTAAAGACATACACATCTATAACGTGAGGTCTTCATCTTTAAAATATATATGTATATGTCTTTAAATCTTAAGGAGTTTTTCCTCCGTAGAGATTCTCTCACTATATTCATTCATGTAGGCGAATGTGTATACATTTCTAAGATAGGGCAACGCATTTACTACATGTTAATGTTCGTAAGTAAGTTTCTCTATCTTGGGATTTACATACTTTTTCCGCGAGCATTTACATACGCAGAAAAACTAAGTAAGTTTTTATCTAAAGCTTTTCTCCTGATTTTCCTCATATGTACAAACTTAAGACTTTCATAGGAAGAGCTCTATGTATTTGGCACATCATTTTTAATAGACGGATGTAGGTAAAGGAGCAAATGTGTAAAAGAAAGTTAAGAGAAAGTTGGGCGAATGTAATGTTTTCTTTAGGAAATGCATGTAGATACGTATATAGAATGTTTTCTTATGGGAGAAAGTAAATATGTTGATAAAAGTAGTCGTGTGGATTGTGGAGGCATAAGGTTATGTGTTATGTACATATTGCTATGGTAAATATATGGGAGGAGAGATATGTTAAAAGGAGACGTTTCATGTGTATGGAATTTTGAGGGTTTAGCATGTGAAGGAGGGATGCAGATCCCATGGAATTCTTGCCAAGATGCAGATATGCAGATGCATTTCCTTTGATATACATATGGTTAAATCTAGTTTGTGCGTCTAATGTTAAAAAAATTTTTTGGGGAAAATGATATATAGCGGACAATTATATATATGTATGATAAATGTATATATATGTATATGTGGTAAAAGATAACCTAAAATGAACTTGCTTTCTTCGCTTTCCTTGAACTATCGTATCTCCGCGGAGCGACTCCTCTTCCTCTCTTTCTCTCTCTTTCGCTCGCACTCCCTCAAGAAAAACTCTTATTGTTAGACTGAGGCTATCCATTTACATGTGGCGGAGTTGAATGGTTGCTAAGTCTCCTCAAATAATAATATCCTGGGTTGGAGAAAGTACTACCCTAGAGTAAGTAACTGGAGAGGAAGGGAGAAGGATGAGGATGCTGTGAGGATGGAATGGGCGAGTCAAAAAAGTCATCCTCATTTGTCTCCCGTTTTTTCACCCATGATTACATTCCCTATGCATTCCCATGGAACTCCATTACTGTTTTCATTGGCAGCCATGGAGAGGGTTGAACGAATGTGTGGAAAGCATTTTCACCAGAAGAGTAAAGAAAGAGTAAGGCCTACGGAGAATCTTTTTCTCCAGTAGTTCTGGTGCTATATTGTAGTAGTGAAAGGGAGAGAAAAGTCTGTAGAGTCCTTTCACATTGATGCTGCATAATATATCTGTAGGCTGGAAATAGGAAGAGATAGGAGGAAGGAAGTAGGAGTGAAAGTTTTTCCAAGCTTGTTACTTTCTCTTTCCTCATAGGCTCATATGCATATATATCTCATGTATAGGAGGAGTAGTTGAGGAAAGGAGGAAAGTAGGAGTGGAAGGAAAGTCTTAGCGGATAAAATAACTCACAAATTGTTGGAAATTACTCGGTACAGGTCATTTGTATGATGGAATGGCAAGACATTCACTCCGTTTCACTTAATGGTCTTTACGTCCTCGTGTCTTTAGACTCAACCCTTATACTCCTTTTTTTAACAATAACTTTCACCAGCACATCTTCCTCATTTAAAACAAGAGAGAGAGAGAGAGAGAGCTTCTCATCAACTTCTCTCTAACCAGCCTCTTGGGACGAGTAATCCATTCGCTCTATAAACTCTTACTTTTAGTCTCTTATGCAAACCCATTAGATTTTTTATGTACGTTCAACTATCTCGTAAGTTTCTAAAAATAGCTCTCGGAACTGGGAGGTTGGGGAATTTTCGACTTTGTTTGGGATAGGAATGTTTTCAAATTCGTTGGAATCGATTCTTTGGTACGAAACAGGAGTTGTACTTGGAGGAGCATCATTAGTGAGCATTGTTTCATTGTAAACAGGAGTTGATGGTGAAAGTAAGGGGAGGAAAAATTAAATAATAAATCTGACTTTCTCTTTTCACATCAACGAAAAGAAAACAGAGAAGCTTTCCTATAAATTGTTTAACGGGATGAAGAGAAATAATCAATAGAGTTGAAAGAGTAGTTTGGAATTCTATATCTTGTCCTTTGAACATATGTGTATATATGTGTGATATGTGCGGAAATAAATGAGAGCTGCAATTTGAGGAGGAGAGAATTCTCAAGTGAGACATGACTTGGAGTGAAAGTATGGAAGCGTTTGAAAATGTTTGGGTTGTTGGGAGGAACAAGTGTAAAATTGTGGGAATTATATAAATTTGTCTTGTATTAATAGTTCTTGAAGGTAGAAATTTGATTGGCTACAAAATTGTGTGGGGCGCTTGAATATACATAATTTCTATGTAGAATTTATTAGAGCAGTGAAAATATGTTCAGAGTGGGGATATTTCAATAATTATTAGAGGTATAAAGAAAATCAGGTAAGTTTTGGCCAAGAGCTTTATGAAAAGTTGGAGAGTTTTGCATTTCTGTGGAAATATTGTTACAGGGAATGGAGTAATAGAATTATGGGTAGTTTATGGAGTGAAATGCAGAGAGACGATGTGTTTGGGATAGGAAATAGTGCTAATGGTTTCTATTAATAAATGTGGCGTGGACATGAGAAATAGGAGAAGTAAAGTAAGTTCCATGGGAAGCGAGGGATTTCCCTTAGCTCAATAATCTCTTTATTATCGTCCTATATTATTATGAAGCTCCTCCAGTCTTTTTCCCTAAGCTACTAATTGAACTCTGGTTGCATCGCAATGGATGTTAAGGCCAGAGGATTATGAAACATTAATGACGTTAATTGAAATTTATCTTTGCCTAGGCCAAATATATATTTCTACATTGTATGAATACAGGCACGTGCATAGCTATAAATTCGTAACGGAAAACCTCGTTTTCTATATAATTCCCCATTGAAATTTCAAACCTACTTTCTCCAACTTTCTCTTGAAATCGGATCCTGCTTTCTCCTCCCTTTTACTAACAACCCAACAGTTTCGTTCCCTGCATTCCTTGCTGCATTTAAATACGTGCTAAAATTTGAAACTTGCAAATTTTTACCTCTAAAATTTCACCATGCCGTGAGTGTATAAAGATGATCTATTTAAATACATAGTTATCTACGCTGAAATTAAATACCTGCGATAAAAAACGATCAATTTTCTAACCCACCACGTGCCTGGTAAAATTTCAATTAAATTCCAAAATGAACTCACGTTGAGTTTATATGTGCTAAAAAATCCAGATAAATTTCTTTCCTGGAATTTAATCAAATGAAAAAAATCTTGGATTAGGGCTACGAAAATGTTGTGCAATTTTTCTTAGCGAAAATGTTGGGCAACTTTTCTTAGACTATGTTTGGCAAAATAATATGCAACGTTTGTTGGATTATTTTATTATTAGCTTTTAGTGAGAACAAGATAGATGTTTAACCTTAATTGGTTTTCCTGATCAAAGAGCGTAATATAGCAATGCACTGTTTTTGTATTGCAAGTAATCCAAGAAGGGATGTCTATTTAAAACTTTATGGAAACTCCAATGAAGCAAAGAAATAAAACGTTGGTTTTTAAATTCAGTGAATTTATTCATACATGCATTTGTATAGAAGTATATTTATAATTGGTAATAAATAACAGAACCTCTGTCAAAGATTGTAAATAGTATAGTGAATTTGCTCATTTTCTCTAATTGACTAATTTGTTGTTTCTGTTTTATTCACAGGTTTCATCGGGCCGAGGAATCATCGCTCATTTATTTAACCTGAATGTTCTAGTTCCACAAGCTCATATTTTAGGAGCACAAGAGTACCATGTTCAACAAGGAACGGTCATCAGTCTAGTCTGCATTATAGAAAACGTGAGTTGCTCCTTGAATTTCTTGCCTATATTTTCCCCCTAACTTTATACAGAGATGGTTATTATTATTCCTTGACTTCCTTTCTCCCTGCTCCTTTCTCTTTTGCTCCCAGTGACGCACCCCCCTTTCAACAAGAATCATACATAAATAAAGTACTTTGAAGAATCATGGAAATGTTCTTCCTCCATGGGACACATATGTACACACAGAGTGGATCTTACCATATGCATTATAACACATGAGGAGGGAGCATGGGCGACCACTCTGCAACTCTCGTTTCCTCCTCCGTCTCCCATTTCCACTTGACTGCTTTCACTTCTTTGGGACTTTCTCTTTTTTTCAGACGACCGTTTGCTATCCTTATAAATATATTTCCCTGCCTGGGCTCCCACATAAGGTACAGGGATACAAGGAACTACGTTTTCTTTAGGTACGTACATAAGGGGGGACTCATTGTAAGAAAATGCGTTTAGTTTCCTGTCATGTACATATTTATACGGGGAACATACACATCCAATCATTATACTTCTAGTCAAGTGTGTACATAGGCCTCTTTAATATTGGCTTATGTATGGGTATATGATGTATGACTGCTTAAGTATGTACATATGGTGGATACGTCAAATGTGTTTATTTGTGTGGGTATATATGTACGTGTAATGTATTCATATAAGAGACGTATGTATGTTAAATGATGTGTGTAGAGGGAAAAAAGTAGGGGCATGGTAAAGGAATGACCTATTGCAATTACATTGTGCGTATATACATATGTGGATTTTATGGTAGGAAAAATGCACGTCAAAGCAAATACTTATGTATGCAAAGGGATGTTATGGGGAGAGACATCCTCTACGGCGGGTGAAAGTTAATACAAATGTACATAATGCATGTTCACGTAGCTTCAACATGGGCTCAAATGGAAAAAATACTTGAACACATTCTCTCGCGGGTTCTAAACTAAAGAATGTAACATAAGTTACGCCTTTGACAGAATGGCGTCTCTGATTTGCGTAAATAAATAAAAATCTCTCTCTCTCGTTCCTCTTCTATGTATTCCTACACAAATGGTTAAACCATATAAGTAGAAATGTGAATTGGAAAAGTGCATCCTTTGTAGTTCTCTCACGTGTTGTTCCTGTCGTTGAGAAGGAAAGAGCGACAGAGTCAAAGGTAAAGATGGTTGAGTCATGTAGTCACTCCCTGGTTTCACAATTCTCAGCCAGCCTTTCCTTCCTTGAGCTTTTTCTACAAAAATTTACCCTTCATCTGCTCTATATGGTTTCAGAGCAAGGTAATTCTTACAATAGAGCTTGACATTCCTTATTCGTGGCCTTACTTTTTTTCCTGTAACTTTAGAGTGAAAGGAGGGAATGACAGATACATGAAATGTATACGTAAGAGGATTCAGGTAAAGTTTTTTTGGAACAAAAGGACTTACTCCGAGCTAAAGAGAGATCTGCATTGGAGGAGGAAGAAGGAGAGGAAAAAATGCAAGAAAAAATAAATATCAAAGCTATTATGATCATGGGAAAAAGATATATATGAAAAATAAAAGGGAGAGAGCAAGGGAGAAAGTGAAAGTTCAATCCTATCATTTTTGGGATTCATTTTGAATGATATAGGACGAGAGTATAGCATAGACATATGAAAAGATTCAACTCACATGGGAAGTTGCTAACTAGATAAGTTTTTTTGGGAAACCCAAATCCTTTGGATACTTTTCCTTTAGAAAATCACACTCTAGACTTTTCACAAGTAGCTTTCTAGTTTTTTTTACCGACTTTTCCGGGCTGTCCTTCCTACTTTTTCTTCATCAGTTCTTTTCCTTGTTTGGAAATAGATTTACGAATACAATAATCGATTGGTTTTTAGAAGCTTTTTGCATCTCTTTCCTCATTTAATGTTCAGTTTGTTATGTTTTACATGACTCAGAAACGTGCTACTTTTTCTTTGGATATAAACTTGAACTGTCTCCTCCGGCAGAAACCCATTTTCTCCTTTCCCTGTCGCTTTGAATTTATTTGGACTTTTGATGTCCGTGGAGTTCAGTGTGTTTGCACAAATTAGAATATATTTAGAAAATCTTTAACTTGACCTTATATGCGTTCTCGTTGGCTTTCTCCCGCTAATGTAACGGTACAAGGAATAGTTTCCTCTTTAGTATTCATTAATTTTGATTTAATTTGCTGATGTGGCTCTTTTATAGCTTTCTCTTACTTTCACCTACTTTCTCCAACTTTCCCCAAAACTTTCTATGGATTTTCCATTATTTTACAAACTTTCGTGGATAAACACCTTTCTTTTTGTGAAATTCCCCCCAACGGGCTTGGGGACTAGTTTTGACGTTATATACTAATGCTCAATTCATTCATGAAAATCAAAGGTGGGTCGGAGAGCATCAAATGATTTTATGATGCTACAAGGGTAAATCACCCATTGGCAACGTGTTTGACTAAAAGTAAATGTTAATATTTACAATGCTGTTTAAAGCTTGAAGAGGGGGAATTATATTCCCAGAGTAGCCGTTTTTCCTCATGAAGCTCTCTCTCTCTCTTTCCTTGGAGCCTCAAGAGGTTGGCAACTTTCACTTAAAGAAGGCTTGGAAAGTTTTCCAGTACCATAGTAACTCTACGTAATGAATACACAAGTTAGGTAGTATTATGTGCGGTCATAGGAATTTCTGGGTGAGGTTGCCTGGCCAGGAGGACGAGAAGGAGGTCGAAAGTGTATATAAAGTCTGGAAGGAAATTTCAACGAGGCTCATCAAGGAGAGGATGATAGTCCGTCCTTGAAAGTGGATTAAACGTTTCGCACTATATGTTTACCCAAACCTACATCTTCTCCCCCAAACCTCCTTCTTCTTCCACATCTTAACTATAAAATTGCGGCTCGCTAACTTGGAATTTATGTTTTTCTGCCACCCTGAAACATCTCCGTGAACGTATAGTCGCTTTCTATCTCTCTCTCTCACGGCGGATAAGTTAATGCAAGACGTCACCATTAGGGTCTGTAGTTTGTTGACCGAAAAACCATGGAAGACTACCATGTTGGAAGTGTATGAGAGAGAGAAAAGAAACAGAGAGAAAGAAGAGAGAGTCAAGCTGGGTTAAATGGCCCTGGTGGTTTTATCGAGAGAAAGTTTTTGTTGCTTTCTCCTTATCAGCCTTATCGTCTATTCCTTTGAAGCCTTATTCCATCTCTTCAGCTCTGTCTGTATAACTCAGCCCTTGTTTATCCTCCTGGTTCCTACCGAACCTCCCACCGTTTATCGTTAGTAGCATGTAATCAGGCAATTGGGAGAGTAAAAAAACTGGAGGTGCGGGTGGAGCGGGCTGTCCTCTTTTAGATCCTTGGGGTGGGAGGTAGTTTTCTCGCTCCTCAACAAGCCAAGAAAGATGGGCTCACAGCGGGAGATACGGATGATCGATTTGTCCAGATTTGTCGTTGATTGTCTCGCCAGCTTCCGCTTTCTCTCACATTTTTCTAAAAGAGAGAGAGGGAGAAAAAGCGTAAAAGAAAACGTCCCTTCAACATACTGGGTTACTCTGTGTAGCTACATGTAAGGGAAAAGTCATGCATCAAAAATTTGGGTGGGGCTGGGTTGCTCAGTGAAGAAAACATAAAAGCTTTGGTTTTTTTAATGCTCTCGTCTCTCTCCTTCCTTCTTTTTGCTATTCCAAGAAAACTGGGGGAAAAGCTATTGTTATTATGTTGGAAGGAGAGAAAAAGCTGGAGAAAGTCAAATTTAAACCTTTGAGCACATAAGTGAAAGGCTAAACTAATAAACTTGAATAGATGACAAATGAACTCCTTCCATTTATTAATCCTTCATGTCCACATTTTTTCCTTGACTGATGAATCAGTCTTGTGTGTAAGAGAGAGAGGAGCCTTACTACCTGCACGTCCCCGTAAATCACTCCTCTCAACGACAACAGCTCACTATCCAGTCCATCACCCTAAGGCTAAATCATAGAGCTGTTTTTCTCCATATACTTGTTTTCTCATGACAGTTCATATCTTTTCTGAACATATTAAAAAACCATGCATCGAATAGCCAGGTATGCATTGCATTGTACATGCTTTCACCTCATTATCGTATGTACTCAAATGCTTTCAAATACGATTGATCCATGTGGGTGGTAGATAATTACCATACCAGTGGGAGCTGTCTAAAATAACAAGGCTGGAGAAAAATGTCACCGTTCAAAAAAACAGGAAAACGTATAGAAAAAGAGATAAAATTAAGAAGAAAGCCATTGGAACCCGAATTTTATTAGCAGATTAGATTATGGCGAAAGTGGGCTAAAAAATGGGACAAGCAAACACATCAATGATAGAAAGTTGGAGAAAGCAAACGAAAGTTATTGGGTGAAATTAGTGAAAGCAAGTCAACCAATTTGAGATGGAGAAAGTGCGAAGAATTTAATTCAGGAGAAAGTAATAATTGGAGAGAAAGCGAATGAAAGCTAAATAAGAGGAGAAAATGGAATTGGAAAAAGCATGGAATGTAGAAAACAAGAAAGACATTGCATTCAAGTCCAGTGGATAAAGTGCGAAAGGATTTTACTAGGGAGGTAGAGATTTTGGGTGCGTTTTGACTTTATTCACTTATCCAAGGCTTGGCAATGCTTGTTCTATATAAATGATAACTTGCGTAATGATAGAGTCATAATGAGAATGAAAGGTATGTACATGAAAGCTCTTTGGTGCCTCAACTCATCGTATAAGTCATCATCGTGTAAGCTAGAAACTAAATGGCAGATAAAAATATCTAAAAGAATATCTTTCTAAGAGCTTTCTCTCTGCACGCTTGATGAAGCAGACAGACCGCTATGGAGATGAAGGAGCAAAAGCTTCCGAAACAATTAAGATCAAGACTCCATGGTCGTCTGGTTCTTTGAGATGAACAAATAGAAAAATGTGACAGAAAGAAAGGAAAATGACAAGGACGGAAGGAGCATAATAATAATGACGTATCTTTGATCAAGACACATACGTTCTCCATTATATTCATATCCTTTATAAATTGATTGGAGTGAGATGAGTTGTGTCCGCCATGGCGACGGCACGTTCCGGCCCGTAAAAAGAATGTGAGAAGGGGTAAGTGTGAATCTCTTCTCAAGTCCCACTCCTTTCACTTTCACTATACTCCGCTTCCTACAAAGAGAGCAGGAGGAGATGGAAGAAATTAATCCCTGTTGACTACTACGACATAATATGAGCTATGAGAGTAAAAGTTTCAAAATTCTCATATTGAAAATTTTATCTCTCTACATAATATATTTTCGCCTATTAATTACTCCGTTTCATACTCATTTACTTGGAGATTGTACAGTAATTTATTCACCTGAGAAGACGCTGCAGGGGGCTTTCACTATACTCTCCTAATTACGCCAACAAAAAGAGCTTTCTCCGAGTGATTTCAATGACGAAGCTCAAACTCTCCTTTTCCTCATTTACTACCTCCTTCACATAAATAGCACAAGTTTCATATTGAACAAGTTCAGTCAGCCGTCACTCTAATATTTGCTTTAGAAAATTACTTTCACCTCTTCAATTTCTTTTTCTACTCTTAGAAAAATTTACTCCTTCTTTTCAAAGTAGTTTCAAATGGAATAAGATATATTTTAATAGTTTTTATATGCGTTTTAATGTAATACAAATTCAGGGGACCACTAAAAAAACCCTTGATGATTAAAATTCACGAAAAATCCTTTTTTTCGTAGATTTACCTCGACAATTGTGAAGAAAAAATGTGTTGCTAAAATTTGGGGCTGAATGAAAAAAAACTTTGGAATTTTTGTCTCTCGGAGATAGCACTTTTTAGACTTTAGCTATTTATTATATGTAACGATATTTAGTAGGATGTTTATATAGTAGGATGTAAAATGCTTGTTTATTTCCCATTTCTATAATCACAGTGAGATTTAGGTAAATGGGACTTCTAAAGCTGAGTGAGTAGGACCGGAAGGCATGGAACAAACTTCTTGTATGGAGATATGAAAAGGAAGGAATTGAATTGACAGGGAAAAAATATTTGATAAACTTTTTGTTAGCCTGAAGGCATTAACCTATGTAACTCTCCTACTTGTACCCCCTAAACTTTTTCATTCTATAAGCTTGAAGGATGTGATGATTCAGATGGTTGTAATGAAGCAGGAGAGCTTGTGATGAGAAAAAGTGATTGAGAATATATGAAAAACTTATTTTTTGCTACCATATCCTTTCCTATGTGCCCAACTTTTTAACGGTGTGGTGTAGAAGAGATGGGAAGTTGAATGGGCTTGAGAATTATATTATCAATTAGAAATATACTAAGGAAAAGGGTCAAGTACCTTTCAGTTGATTTTCAAGTTTGATTTTCAATGAGTCTCATCTACAGTGTAGAGAGGGAAAAAGGAGTAAAATTTTAGGATGATAGAATTGCTTCAAGTTAATCGCTATCAATTGGATGGGGAACGTTAGTAGGTTTTCGGACTTTTCCCGGGAGTTCTTCTTTCTTCTTTTAGTATATGTACATTGGGACGAAGAATATAAGTTGACTTTGTTGGCAGAAGAATTTAATGGGTGTTTTTTTTGTCCATGAGGGTAGAGAGAGGAAGAGGCGCCATGGTTATGTACTCATGATTGTTCTCTTTCTCTAACAACTTTCCCTTAACTTCCGACTCACAACCATAGTGAACATAGTTAAGAAAAGTACTCAAAAGCGTACACATAGTCATATAGTGATAAAGCGCCCTTCCAGCTTTACAGTCCTATGTAATTATGGAGTAAGTTCAATTCTCTATTTATTTCTCCCTTGCGTCTAGTACATCAATTCTATGTATAGAGGTACTTTTCTACATACGTAGTGTTTACGTATGCTTACCAATCATTATATGTACTTACTCTATTTTAGGACTAGGTCCTCAGTTCTCATATGCAGTTAAGTGCATTTTGGGAAGTTGTTGGCAAATATGTGGGCCATGTACTTGTACAGTACGTATACTTATTTCTTTAAAGTACCAACAAATATGACCCACATTGTAAAAGCATGGCTTTCCAGGATTATAAAATATGTTTTTTTTCGTATGTATATGCAGATATGTATATGCCCTGGGTAATTATTATACGTGTTGAATAATCTACTCATCCTATATTTGTAGAAATAAACGTCCAGGCCATAATTGTTTTAGTACCTTTATACATGTAAAGTATAGGGAAATGTAAATAGTAAGTTGCATTTGGTCGAAAAAAAAGAGAAAGAGCAACTTCCGGAGGAGACGCTTAAATTCAAGTTAGTGTGTAAATAGTGGAGTTTATTAAGTAAATAAGTATGGCCTTGATTTTTATTGTGTATTGTATGCATGTATGGAATATGCAGACTTTTAATGGGTCCTTTATCATTTTTCAAGTGTTGGTTAAAGTTGGGAGGTTTGGGAATTATGATTAGAGAACTGGGATGCAGTGGGGTATTAAATGTGGGAGGAAGTTTTTAGTGTGTATAAATTGAGAGAGAGAGAGAGAGAGAGAAATGAGATAAATATAGCTTTCATATTGAATAATGAAAGGCTATGGGAAAGCTATTGGTCTTCCCTTGTTAGTCTTTTGGCGGGGACCATTATTTATCAAAAGGAGTGGGAAAGAAGTCAATAACTTAGCGTGATTTTTCATGGAGACTTTTTTATGAAATCATGGCCATGGCTTTTAAATGTCACTATGTATACATGTGCTAGTCCTTTTGAAGTTGTCATGCGTTTGTATGGAGGAGCATATAATGTAAAAGGAAAGCATGGAAATATCTGAAGAGTGTGACAGTAGGGGTAGAGACGGAAAGCATATTGTGCTGACCATGCAATCTTTTTTTTCTTTGCAACAAAATGAACTGAGAATGTTTCGAGTTTCTTTTCTCAACCACGAACTCACATATATTTTTATGTAGCACAAAGTCATAGTTATGAGGAAATGAAATTACTATGAGAACGTATGACTCCGAGGTTACATCTTAGGTTTCTCTATTACCCCTCAATGTTTATATGCGGTGTGTGCAGAAGGGGACAGCATTAACAATAGCTATAGATTTGTATTATTTGTATGCATGGTGTGTGCTATGTGTTAAGGGAGTAAAGGGTTATGAGGATGCTAAAAAGACACACTAGATTTGACAATGTTATGGTAGTATAGGATTTGACATAAGGAAAAGGTAATCTAACAGATTAGTTGCACAGCGAATGGGAAGGTTAAGGCTTGTGAGGATGGGGAGAGACAAAACGATTGAGAGAAATCTGAGGGTAGGAGAAAGAAAGAACTATACATAAAAAAAAGCAAACTCCGTAAATGTCCATTACATTTGTTGACAAAGACTTGATGAAAGTTCGTTGGGTTAGGACTTGGTCAATTCCTGGCGATGGACTTGCTATTACTATACACTGCAACTGCAAATATCCTCCATTTGAAACTACATGGCCTTTTGTGTGAATGAAGGAGGCTCCTATACGGAGGTTCAATGATGTATGTATATATGAATAAAAGGGACAAATTTCTACATATACTTTTATTTCCTCTACCTACACACATACGTACACACATAGAAATATAGAATATAGAAATATATATAGGAAAAAGCAGTACTACATAAATGTACATATGGGAAATTCAGCACTGTAGAAATACATGGAGGAAAAAATTCAGTGGAAATACATGTAGGCAAATTCAGTGGCAATGCATATAGGAAAATGGAGTATAAAAACCCTTTTATTTCTTAATTCTCACTGCAACCAAATCAAGTACATACGTAGAAATATAGAGATCTATAGGTTAACTCCAGCCTTAGTTCCGACACGTACCATGATTCTCTAGGGAGTGAATCAAAGATCCGCTGATACACAGAGTCAACTGAAATCTCATCATAATCACGTTCACACATACACAGGGGGGAAAAATGAGAAAAAGTGCAGCGTCTGTTATATTGCAGGGTTTGGAACTCCGGCTCTCTCCACTATACAAATAACATTATGTACATACTCTACGTTTACCATCCACTGACCAGCCCTCTCCTAAGAAGATATACTGGCCAGAGGCGAAAATATATCCACCCGCATTGCGCACACAGTTTTTCTTCCTTTGATTCCACACCAGATTCACGTTTAACCGACATTTATTTTATAACCAATTCAATGAGATAAATTGACATGAAATGACAACTTCTCCAAAAGGCATTTCTTTTTCACGTGAGTCTACATGTATACTCCCACATTAAACTTCCAACCCCCTTTGACAGGGGCTGTTCAACTTATCACTAAAGAATAATTTTTATCTTTTTCCTTTTTTTTTAAATCGCCAATACTTCCCTTCAACCTTTCCCCACATTTTATAGACTCCAAAGCTGAAACCTTTTTTACTTATGAGGCTTCGGCAAAAGAAGCATTTATTGTGGATTTCGACTTTTATGTTTTTAGAAGCCTTCTAAAAATTAAGAAATTCAATGTATGGACAGGGCGCTGCTTTGGAGGGAAAAAGTATGATACTTCATGTCCATACAAATTTTTCTCTCTTTGTGGTTTGGAGAAAAAAATAGGAAATAGGAGCTTTGAGTTTAAAAGCTGAATAAAATGCTTGAGAATATAAAGTGAAGATAAAAAAACAGCGTAGAAAGATGACCAGAGATATTTTCTTAAGATCAAAGAGGAAAAAGAAGATGCATATTTGAAAAGAGAAAATTCTTTGGCAAATTTCCGGGGAAGGAGCGTTTGACCTACAAAGTTAACAAAGGATTTGTATATGAAATAGATTTAACTTATTGTGATCACTTGAGAGGGTGTTTCCTTTCAACCATAGATTTATATGTATGTCCATTAAAGTTACCTGAATGGAGGCAACAGGCAGATAGTTTCAAGAAATGTATAGTAAAGGGTATAGAAAATGTCAAGTGGGAAAATGGTGGAAACAAAAGTGGCTAATAAAGTAGCTTGGCCAATGTCTTGTTTTTTTCTGCTTCTTCTTCTCCTTTGGAAAACTCCAAGGAATTTCCTTGGTTTTCCTACTCCCTTGCTCTCCCTCTCGTTTGGAAGCGAACGTCAAAGAGGTGGTGCTGTCCAAGGGTTTATGTACACTTTCGATTAGAAATCTGTCCCATTTTCTGACCAACCAAGCTTCTGACATGGACGTGGAGTTTGTGTGAGGTCTGGGCCTTTTTACGCAGTTTTCGCACGATCTCCACTCCCTTACTGTAAAGTAAATGGGCGGACGTGAGGGAACTGAGTGGGACTCTTGAAATGTTATTCCCACGTTAGCCTCACACGTCCACAGACAAATTTCATCCTCAAGTCTTGTAGTAGTCAACGCTCTTAGAGTCACCCACACACACAAACACACACACACACACACACTCATAGAGAAGAGCACATATGGAGAAAACATTTTTTTCATCGAAAAAATATCAAATCCAAATTCCAGTGGTTTGACCTAAATAAAAAAGGTTTTTGTCTTCCCTAAGATTTTCTTAAGGATCTATCGAAAAAAAGAAAAGGGGAAAAACCTCATTTTCATGAGAGAATTTTTGATTCGCTCAGTAATAACAACCTTGTTTAACTTTTCATCAATTCTTTTAATGGTTACCTTTTCCCGCTCTTATTATATGGAAAAGGCTGCGGATATATACGAGTCCAGAATTTCTAATGCAGTTCTGAGGGAATTCACCAAGTTTTTTCAGAGCAACTATTGTTTTAAATGTATGATGATCTTGAGTTTGTACTTTGGGCCTTGAGGAGGTTTTTGAATAAATTTTGTATGCTCTTTTGACTTTCGTTTTTTCCTTTCACCCTTAAATGAATGTTTGCATGCACTTTCTCCTTCTTTAACTTTTACCTTCCACAGTTTGTCGTAGAGCTGTAACATGTCTTTCACCTTGTAACTTTTTTGTTTTAGTTCCCATGTTTTTTCTCTTAGGAAGTTTAACTCCCGATAGTTTTCTCTTCCACTTGCTTCCAGCGCCATACTAGATTTTCAGCACCATCTTGATAGCACGTAGTTTTCTATATATGTTTTCATCATTAACTTTCTCCATTATAAATGTATTACGTAAGCGTTAAGTATTTCTGGGGATGCTTGAGGCCTTTCACTATTAATGCTATGCGACTTTCTCCATTAAACATTTTCTCCCTCAACCTCTCCCAACACTTTTTTCCATTTAAAAAGCTCAAGTTCAATATTCATATATGTATTTATAGCTTATATGTATATAATAGCGTGTGCATTTGCTTTCCCCATATAAAATACTCTTGTCCCTTGAGTGCATGATCATTTCCTCCTTCGTTTCGTTAATCTTGAGCTACTTTCTATGTAATGGCATGTGTTCTTTCTCCATGGAAAAGATTTGTCCCACATATGAACTTAACTCTATGGACTGCTTCTTCTGGAGAGAATGTCCTGATAAAATTGTGTTGACACTAGGAGAAAGTTACAAAAGAGAATTAGTTGAAGGGAAGGTTGGGAAGTTAAATGGAAAGTTAGGGGAGGAGAGAGAATTAGTTAAAGAGAAAGTTGAAAAGTTAAATGGTTCCTTCCGAAAGAGATTTTTATATTCTTTCAAGCTCAACTAAATAATACATAACGGAGGACTCTTGAACTCTGGAGTTTCTCTGATTTCGCCTTTTCTACCGAGGACTTTTCTTTTCTTCTCTGCGTTTCCAGTCGTTTCTATTTATTAGCTTGCACATGGATTAGTGTAAATCTCATATAAAGGTATGTAGTTTTAGTTGTTGGGGTATATATTAGTTTGGAATTGAGTGTAGAAGGTTTTCTCATGGATTTGTTCAGCTCATAAAATGATTTTGTGCCAAACTCAGCACTTTGTTTGAGTAAGAGAAGGAAAGAGACAGATTCAAGGAGAGTTGGAGAAAACTATTTTGATTCCTCAAGTATATGGCCAAGTACTGTATGACTTTGTTGAAAGTTTCTCTCTCACTTTCTTCACTTTCTCTCTCTCTCTCTTACAAGTGTGTGGGCTTTTTCCTTGAATCTTTCGGTTAGGGATTGGACTTGTTCAACAACGTCAACAGCTTCAGTTTGGGAGGATACAGAAACGATATTCTCTCTCTCTTTTACCACTTACATTTTTTCCCTCTCTCTCTCTATCCTCTCATTCCCTCTCAATCCAGCCATTGACGGAAGATGTACATAGGAAGAAAGTCTTTGCAAGGCGTTACTCTCGAGCATAAAAGAAAAACTAATGTAAGGGGGAAAAGAACTAACTGGTCAACTATGGAGAAAGCAAGTGAAAGGAAGACAAGCTTTTCCCTAGTTTTTTTCACTTTTGGACAAATTCTTACTTTTTTCTTGTTTTTTCTCTCTCTCTCTCTTTTTCTCTTTTTCCCTCCTCCTTGTTATACGAGTCAGTTCGTGACGGACTCATTTATCTGGAAATTCTATTTATAACAATGAAAGTTTCATATGTAATTTTGCTCTTGACGCAATTGGCTTGGAATGGTCTCCCAGTATTATCTAGACATTTACTTGAAACCTTAGAAAAGATTATAGGAAAGCTCACTCTCTCTCTCTCTTTCTCTCTTACTCTGGAATTGTCAAGTTACTCCTAAGAAACTTGGATGCCAAGTTAACGAAGACATTTTGGCGACGCCACAAAGTGGATTCCTCGGAGGAGAGAGTGAGAGAAAAGCAGGAGAAGAAGAATGAGGATAAGAGAAATATATATAAGGGAAATGATGAAAACCAAGTAAAGGCACGACATGGCTGGCATCTTCACTTGACCGCATTCTCTTCCGCTGTCGATTGTATTATGCACTGATCACACGGCTCGGCGAAGCATTCTCTTTTTAAAAGGAACTTCTCTCCGGCTTCTTCCATTATACAAGTTGCCCCTTTTCCTTTGATTACCCATTTCCTCATTGGAGCCATAGCAATTGCTTAGCAATTGACAGAATATTTTTTTCTTCCTTTTTTTTTCTCTCTCTCTCTCTCCTGTTTCCCTTTCATCCCAACATTTCCAACCTACTTACAATCCATTTACTAGCCAATCTATGAACGACATTACTATGGACGTTCCGGAGAAAATTGCAAACCATTACAATACATGTTCTTTGAGCTTAAATCCTAAAGCTCCCAACTACAGGGGCACTTGTTTTGGGAGATTTACAAACTTTCTCTCTCTCTCGACAAGTCTCATTTTTTCCTATCACTTTACTTTAAATCCAGTGTTAGTGCTGTGTAAGTGGGAATAGTGGGATGTTTTCCTTCTTCATGCACAATTCTCTACGTATTTAAGCTGGAAAAGCACGTACACTTTGCCCTAGTAACATAAATTTCATAGAGTAAAAGTAACATTTTAGCTATGTATTTTACTTAGTTTTGGCTACGTTAGCAAATGTATGTACCTTACGTAGTATGTATAGGAGAGTTATATATTGCAAGTGGGGAAATGCAAGTGCAAGTCTAAGTCCCAATGACATCCATAAGAAAGAGAGGAGCAGCCATTTGGAGAGTATTTAAAGATATGCATGGAAGGGACGATAAGCTGTAAGTTAGGGTACTTCCTTGACGTTCATCGCCTATCTTCCACAATATCCATTGAGACTATGTGAAACCCAAGGACTTTTTGTTTCTCTTGAAATCTTCTGGGACATGTCCATTACCATCCAGTTAAACAAGAGTTAGATGCAAGTACATAAATATACTTTTCATGTACATTTAAAATTCTACAAGCCTCTTCCAAAGCCTTTTACAAAGGTTACTACTGTATAGTTACTAGCACTGCAGATGCAGAAAAGTCAATATGTGAAGAAAAATCGGGTAGGAGTTGGTTCTATGAGGGTGGTTCTATATGGGGAGAAAGTGTAGGAATTTGAAAGAGAAAGTTGGTTTTTAGCAGTCTTGTAATATCGTGGGCTAAAGTGCAAAAGACGCTTTAATTTTATTTTTCCCCATAAGGCCTGGAAATATTTACCTCGTTTTGCAATCTATATGTGACGATATGTGGCATGGAGTTTGTTCGGACAGAATATCAATGGGTGTTTGATTTTAAGAGGGAATACTTATACTGGACTCTAACATTAAGTCAAAGTTTGGATTTTGTTTCAAAAGGCTCAGAGAGTCAGTTAAGATGAGACGATATTATATAAGCCAATCTCAATAATTCAAGTGAATGGAGCAAGAAGGCCTTAACTGAGGGTCTTCAGCATTTCAGGGAGTAAGTGGGAAAAATAGTCCAGTTGACTCTCTGGGGCTCTTTTCGCACAAGGTTTTTTCCCCTATGCTGAAAGACATTAGAAGGGAATTGAAGGGTGGATATAGGTTGAGTATATAAATGGAAGAGACTTTTTGAACTTAGGCAAAGAGTTAAAGAAAGTTATGGCCGGGTGACGCTCAAAGAAAATTCGTCAATCTTTTATCTATATAGGAAATAGTCGGATGATCCCATGTTATTTCTTTGGGTATCCAATCCATAATTCAAGTGGACAACTACTACGGGTCCCTTTAAATGGATGGCTACAAGAGAGAGAGTTTATAGTAAATTCAAGGAAGAAACACACTTCCTCACGGACAGATAACATTACTTGTTTTAATGGCCCTACGTTAACAAGAAGGGATGAGAGGGTGACAATTTGCTCCCTACTCATCTCCGTCACTGACTTGTCTTCTCATGTTAGGTATATATTTTACATTTGAATATACATGGAAGGAAGAGAATTTTATACTGGGAGATTCTATATGTATGTAGAGAGAGAGAGAGACTGTGGTAAATCCAGTAATCATGATTATTTTGGAGGAAGAGAGGATTTTGTGAGTGCGAGGGAAGTAACCAAATGTAAAGTTTTGAATTCACTTGTTGTTTACTTGGCATATAAGATTTCAGTGAAATGGATATCGTGCTTTGGTTTACTCATGTTCTTCGTGTCATTTTGCTGGAGTAGATTCTTCCTTCATTTTCTCAGTGCTATAGTGTGGTAGTCATTTTATTATAGTTGTATTCGAAGGGTTGGGTTTTCTACGTAGCTTTTATACAGTAGCTATTGAGTGAAATACACATCTATTTTAATAAACCACTATGGTTTAACCTCCTATAGCAAATGTGAGGTTGTTAGTGGTGAGGGTATAGATATACTTTATGGATGGGTATATTGCAATTATGTATGGAGAGAGAGGAAGAGAGAGAGAGAGAAATGTGGAAGGAAGAAGTTGGTGCTCACACATTCATTTGACTTCTCAGTCAGTACAAATGGTTTCTTTGGTTGGTGAGTGAGTCCATGATAAATCCGGAGAGGAAAGAGAGCCGCATTGAGGGGAGAATAAACATTGTACAACTACTACAAACTCATTTAGATATTCTCTCTTCATTTCTTGAGCAAATAAACGGCCTATTGTCTCCGTCTTTACTACCTCATCCCTAACATAACTGTACATGGAGTGCATGTTTAAAGTAAACTAAATCTGTAGCTCCAACTCTGTTCCTCCTTTCAATTCAGCCCTCTCTCTTCTCTTATACTGCTAGAGCTCGGAGCTATACAGTCCCTTACTCATGAGAGAGAATAGTACTCATTTTGCAAAATAGCGTTTCAAAATATGCATTCAAATTTCATTGTAACAATTGGGCTCGTACGAATACATAGATATACTTAAAACTAATATTTTTTCAACTATTTACAGCATGCTGGCACTAAATCTAATGATAGATCTTGTGAAATATGGTATGTAGTAAATCCTACCGGACCTGTGGTAACTTTTGCGGTAATTTTGCATACTGTAGTAGGGATTTTGAGAGTAGTTTTGGTAGAGCCTGAACTGGAGTTTACACTTTATAAATATTATGGATGGGAAGGAGATGAGCAATGTGATGAATTATATAAGATGAACAGAAGAGTGGAGGATTTCCTTCCTCAGGGGAAAATCCTAGGAAGAAATAACGTATGTGAAAAATAAGCCTTTAGACAAATCAAATTTAAAAACAGATTTTACGCTACATGATTTATATATGCTTTAGAGATGAAAATGTTCCAAGGAAAGTAATTCCCCTCTAAATAGTATTATTTACCACATTTGAGCAAACAGCTTCCACTCAATGTCCTCCAGCCTCATTGGCAAACTTAGCATGTAGAAAACAAAGGAAGGGACAAAATATATGGTCCTATGTGTATAAATGTGCCCCAACCTAAGTAATTACGCCGGAGCACATAAATCCATGCAGAGTGCTAACAAATGGAAAATAAATCTCACAATTGTCAGGATTTCCCCTAGGAACACGATAATTTTATGCTCAGACAGAAATGAGGACTTAAAAACCAAATATTCAGTGATTTCTCTCATGAGAATAGAATAGCACACACATTTAATCCCCCAAATAATCCATAATGTACGTAATCCTCTACGATCTCCCACATTTAAAACAATCACCACTCAGTGTCAAGCCTTTCAACAGGAACAATACGAGAATCTCAAATTAAAATCTTAAAGTATCCTTTTACTCTCAATAAATTATATCATCATAACTCCTTGTAAAGCTCCAATGCTGAATAAATACCTGCCAAAATATCCTCATCATTTAGCACCCGGGAAAAAAAGAACATCCTACACCAACAGTACTTAAAGGGATTGGAACTTAACGGGATTCCAATGTGATAGATAGCGTTATAGTATTTGGATATTGGCGTGAGTAAAAAAAAGAGATGGGATGAGAATTCCTCACATTTTCCGCGAATCACAAGATTTTCTCTCTTTGTAGAACAAGAGGCCATATGTTATAGAGAGGTTGTTTGGAAGTATCAAGGAAACACTATTGCTCTAGATATACGTAACATGAAATGTGAGTCAGAAAAGGAGTCGACAATCAAATGACATGGCAAATTGAATTCAAATCGTAAAAAGCCGTTTAGGACAAGCTACATCAAGTCCATGCCACCCAAGGATTTTCAAAGGCACCAATAACAACAGCACATGCAAGTCGTTACGTATCAACTGGATTATAAACCATGGAAAACATACGTACTTACTTATTGTTATTTCAATGTAAAAAGAAAAAGAAAAAAAGTTGAACACGGGAAAAAACGTAGGAAGCGGCACTCTGGAGTATTTTTATATCAGAATTTGTGCATGCTGAGAGAGAGAGAGAGATACAAGAGAGGATAAACAATTGAGAAGGGATTTAGTGAAAGCAATCATGAAAATAGAAAACAGTACTCGTTTCATTGACTTGTTTATGACGAGCTGACTCTTTGACGGCGGAACAATTCCATTCTCTCTGAGATGCAAATTATGGCTCGCGTTATTGGCATTGCGTATACAAGTAAATATAAAGGAGAAAAATAAAGAATGAGACTGTATTTTTGGATAGTCTCAGGCTTTTTTCCCTTTTGGTAATAAACCTAAATGGGTTTCAACACAAAGCTCACCGAAAAATTGCTCCCTACACTACATTTATACATCCGGGTTATTCCTCTCCTTGTGTAACTGTTATATATAAATATATATGTATATTATATAGTTAAATATGTATGTATGCATGAGTAGCTATGGGAGAAAGATAATACGTAGAAAAATACATATACATTGAAAAAATATGTATCTTTTACTTTATTGCAGCTCTTCCTTAAACCATAAGAAAAATTCTTGAGCTGATTCATGCTCCTTTCTAAATTTACAGGATGTATGTATAGATTTACACATACATGCATGCGTAATATGTCTATATGCATACATAGTTATTACTGGGATGATACAATCGACTGGGGCTATTCATCTCGATGTTGTGCATTCCACTTTGGAAATTTCTAACATGTTTCACATGCAAAAAAAAACGTATGTATAATAACTTGCAAGAAGCTTCGTAGATCGTAGGTAGCTCTTTGTTTGGCTACGTATAGTAGAAAAAAAAGAGTATTTTTCTTAAAAGAATTTTCTTTTCTCCGAAGAACCGAATGTAGGATAATAGAAGGCAGTGGAGCGAGATTCGCCCTCGAATTTGAATGGGCTCATTTTTTCAAGAGCTTGTATCTATAGACACCATTCTGATAGTTATGGACATGATATTTCATTTTTTGAGTATGGATATTTTTTTTAAATAGAAACTTATTTTTTTTCTCTGTTGATTTTTTTCAGAGTCCTCGTCAGTCCCCGCAGTACCTGTATTGGTACCATAATAATCAAATGGTTAATTATGGCTCGGGAGTAAGTGTTCACACTGAACCTGGGATCCGAACTCACTCCAGATTAACAGTTCCATCCGCGGGACATCAACATGCGGGCAATTACACTTGCAAGGCCTCCAACACTCAACCAGCCACTGTTCAAGTATACGTCTCGGATGGTAACTTTCACTTTGTAACTTTATATTAAAATTTTATCAGAGAGATTATATGTGTATAGTTGAGGGATAAGGGAAAATATGAAGTTCTGTGAGAAAGAGACTAAATTCCTAGTGAGATTTATTTCTTTGTGCGGGCGTTATTCATATTTGTGCGTAGTATTTATTTACTATGCGAACACTCACCTCAAAGGTTTAAAATCCTGGAGGGATATAATGACGGGAAATCAATGGTAAGATTTTCTTTGGGGGGGGGGGGGAATTTTGTAAGGGTAAAAAATGTTTTGAGTTTACTAGAGAATAAACAAAGGCTAGACTTGTGTTTAGACTTGTATTTAGACTTGTGTATTTATATGGCCTGTGGTTTGAGGCTTACTGTGAGTGCTATTGATTCTGTCATGGATGAACGCTGGACACTTGATATATTATGAAAAGTTGTGAAGTTGAGGGAGAGAAAGAAATAGATTTGAAATATAATATGCATGTATGTATACATGATTATTATTATATTAGAGGAAAAGGGAAAAAAGTAATAGAACTTGACAGTAAATTTGTACAAGTACTCAGAAATGTTTGCATTTTGATTTGCTACAGGAGATAAAACAGCCGCCATTCAGCGTCAGAGTGGTTCCCATTTTGTTCCACATTGGTGGACACTTCTGATGGCAGATCTCTTCCTCGTTTTTGCGATTCATGTCCCTTTCAACCACAGATAAAATATGATGGGCACACACATATGGACTCTCTCCATTCCCACTACTTACCATTACTTATATACTAGTTTCCACTAACCCATCAGTCAAAACGTTCCATCAGCTCATTTCTCTTTCCACATTTTCTTATATACGACGAGCCAGCGGTCGTTCTCCGAGAAGAATCCATATTTGGAGAGAGCGAAAAAAATCACGAAAAAGATACATGTCTGTATATTCTCCTGTTTTTAAATCCAACCAATGTGTCCTACATCTTAAGAACCTTATGGAAAAAGGATAAATTTGCGCTCGGCAGTAAATCATGTAAACACCTCGGAAAATCCTCCAAGTCTCCAGAGAACCTTAGATGTAGAGAAACTTCCTTTTTGCAAAAAAAACACACACACAGAAAAATACAAAACGCATAAATATTTAAAGTGAAACTTCTTCGAGACAAGATACTTCCTCCGTCATTTTTATACTTACATACACAAATCCCTATCCTTTTATATTGTTATAAAAAAGGGTGAAAATCGTATACAAAAATAAAAGTCTTAAGTTCACTATGAAAAAAAATTGTAAAAAGGGCAGATTCTGTTCTCTAGTGAAAACTCCATAGAATTGGAAAAACTCGGGTATTATTTACTTGAACATTATAAAATCTCAAAAAATTTTACATGATCAACTTAAAGGTACGTAAAGCCTGGTGCCAGACAAGAATCATAAGTATTCAACTCTAAAAAATTATCATTGTTGTTTTCCTAATACAACAATCAAAGATGAGAAAAACTATTCCTGAAGACCCTGTACGTACATTAAAGATTGCAGACAGACGTAATCTACAGAAATCGTCATGTTTATAAAATGTGTCCACGCAGAGTCCAGACTGCTCCACTATCAAAACCGAATTCAACCATGCCATCTACGGAAAGAAAAGGCCAACGAAAGGTGTTTACAAGGAAAGATCGTTGTTCAAGAAAGTTGTTGGAGAAATGAAAAGTGAGGACTATTATGTTAAGAATTCATCTCGATAATTTTTAAGAATTATTATTGAATGATAATCTTTTAAATGTACATATAGGGCAAACTATTAGCTTTAAATGTATGTAAATATTACTAAATGGCTTTAAGAACTAGTGACAAAAGAAATGTCACACCAATTATAATAGAAATGGTTGAAGAGTAAATATTATTATATTTCCTGCTCTTGGCTAAAATATATAGCTTTAAAAGGGTATATTATGTATAATGTGAGGAATATTATGAAACAGTATCCTGATATGAAACCGGTCTAAAAAATGTAGTTTGCAGTAATTAGGAGTCGAAATTGTGTGTACCATTCGAATGAGGATGAATCAATTTTTTTCGGTATGGTATTTATAGTTAATAGAAATTTAATAGTGAACGTACACTGGTCAAACATAGAGAACTTAGAAAAAGTTACCCTTTTAGTCCAGAAACATTTTTGAAGATTTTAGGAGAGATCTACCCTCTAAAACCTGTACAAAATTTCTAACAATAATAATTACATTAGGAATGCCTATATGCTGAATTATATGTATTACTACACTTACACCCACATACGTTAACAGAACTTTCTCAACACGGATCTACATAATTTAGGAATTATGTAATACTATGTAGTTTTGTAACCGGAATGAGTGGTTTGTTTAACATAGTCCCAGTCCATTGCTACAGGACAGAGATTATTTAATTACAAAAATTATTTTTCACTCGATCAAGTATACATTTCACATTATAGAGAGAATTTTATTTCTCAAGTCAAAAGTTAGAGCCAATTAAGATTTGCATGAGTTAAGGACATGACTTAAGCCAGGATTTTATGCAAAGATACAATATTATATAAAGGACTTTTACAAAGGGAATGGATGAAGCCGTGTCATAATACTAATCGTATCGGTAATTTAGTTAAAAACTGTTGTTGATGTTAAAAGCAAATAAACTTTCTGTGTCGAGCTTTTAATTATGGAAGGTACATATTGATAGTTTATAATGGTTAAAAGGGAATTAAATTATGAATTAAAAAAATGTTGTCTTTTAAAGGAAAAGAACTTCTGCGATATTTACAAACCGTAGGTATATTGAAGGGTGCAAATAAAGTATGATACGTACAGATATGTTTCAACCATCACTCTTTTCTTAGTGATTCGAAGTTACAAGAGAATAGAAGGATTGTATAAATGACTATTGTAATGTTAGCTGTTTACCTTCAAGTTTTTAAGTTGTGGGAGAATATGGGCTCTTCATTCATGTGTACTGATTTGAATTTGTATTAATATTTTGTGAGAGTGTTGAGGTTTTTGCGCTAATTTATTATCCCATGGTGTCGTAATTTAGTAAATCGAACTAATAACCTTTACAATTAGGTCTAGTTATAAAATGAACTATTCAAGTTCATTAAATCGACTTTCAATTATATTTTGAAGAGGTATTTTAAAAATATTAATGTGACGAAAATTTTGTAGCAATGGTTCCTTCCACACTCGGTATATTTTCAGATTTAGTGATGTTTGACAAATTTTTATATGATTTCAGGAGTAGTGCTAGTTACAAGCAATAAAAAAATTAAAAGTTAAGGATATTGTAAGCGTTTAAAATTGTTTGAACTTGAAGCTCTCAAAGAATCTCGTTGGGGAAGTCGATATAATGGATACTTTCAGATAATTGATAAAAGATAAAATTACCAAGAATGATGTGTAAGGATGTTTTTTTTTGAGGAAATGTGGAATAATTTGGATAGGTTGTAGACTTGTTACAATAACATAATGCGATGAAATTAAGAGTGACTGTTGCGAATGCTACGGCTGATGTTACTATGACCGGAAATCCAATAAAAGTTACGAATCTTGTACATAATAGTTTCAAATGGAAACTTAATGATTAATGAAATAATGGGCAGGGGCTTTTCGCAGTTGGTAAAATTCTTTAACCGTATTTGAAATTCATTTTATTTTGTTAACTTATTAAAAAATAAAGTAGTTGTTACGATTTCTTTGAAAATCGAAGAAGAAATTGAACAACTCAAGCTACTGCATTATCACTTGGTAATCAAAAGCAGCACAAAATATTTTTCGTCACTCTTTCGCGTGTGGTAACTATTCCGCAGAGGTCTTACTTATCTTTTGCTAAAGTATCGGTTATAAAAGCAGCGAATTTAACAAACTCATCGTTTTCCATGATCTCATTAAATGCGGGAATGGGATCACTACAAGTATCTAATTTGAGAACATTAGATCTGATTTGCGGGTTGTCCAAAAATTTCTTCAAGTTAACCAGATTTTGCCCTTCAGCTAACATTTCAAGTTTTTCCCTAGGAATTGTATCTTTCGTAGGGTAATAGTAATTCCTTTCCGTAGCTGCAGTTTTATCTTCTAGTTCGACTCTTACCTCTTGAGTTTCAATTGGCTTGCAATCAGTCTTATGAGTTTTGCAACAAGCAACAGAGCAATATTTGAGGAGGCATGTTGGGCATTTGTAAGGTGCATCATCTTTGCTGCAAATGATGCAACAGTTCAGAACCAATTGAACTTTAGGTTCCTCTTCATTCTCACAATGAGCACCTTCAAGTTCTGGTCCGACATTTCCGTCCGCTAATACAGTTTCTTCAACACTCATTCTTCTCGCGCTAGCTTATGTCCTCCGGATTCGAACAATCTTTAATCACAGAAGCGCCTGAAAAAACGATATACGAGTTGAACACGATTTATTACAACACCGAAACCGAATCTCAGCACCATAGATCCAAAGATTTTCCTCAAATAACCTCAAGAATAACTCATTAACAGGTTCTCGTGCATACGCAAAAGCTACTGGTCACCTACTAATGATACATCTCATAGTTGCTAACTTTTATTACTTCATCCTCTTTCAAAACTTCAAATTCCTACACGATAAAATCATTACCCATAACATAACCATAACTCAACAAATCAGCTATGGAGCGTTAGTTCATTGACATATGTTCAAATATTTCATTTCTACTCTCATTCTACCTCCTCAAACCTTCCTCAGTAGTAAATTCCAAAATCATACTTACATAACCTACAATTATGCCACCTGTCATTAAGCAAATTATGCTAACATAAATTCCTCCTCCCTGCTCCAACACATAGATATAAAACCTAAAAACATCTCTTATACAAGTGATATGGTTCAAGTTCATTATAAATCACTAAAATTATCTATACATTCTGCATTTCTGTGTGGCTATCCCAAATTGCTACATACCAGACAGAATAATGTCCTGACACGTGCGAATGGAGTCACATGGCTGATCCACGGTGCACCAGGAGGTCAAAATTCATCACATTAATCTACACTCAAATCTACTCGTCAATACCGCAAGCAAGGTCATAACTCCACTTTAATGCAATAACAGGACGACCGATCAATCATATCAAGCTCAAGAGACTCCCAGGTTCATTCTCCAAAAATAGTTCCCTGACCTATCTCTTTCTCTTCGCATATCATAGCACTGTACTTATAAGAAATTCATCCAGTGTATCGGCACTAAAACAGTAATAAAAATTAGATAGACTCAAATATTTTTGCTAAAATTCGAGTGGAATTTTCTACAGCGTTCATTCTTCCCTCCAATACGTCACATGACATATGAATAATTTTTAAATATTACCGTTACATTTACACGAAATATAAACAATAAAAACATCAATTTACCCTCGTTAAAAACTCCACATAAAGTCTTGTAGTTTTCTGATGAATCAATCCTTAAAACAGTGTCTCCAAAGAGCACCTCGTTTTATTTTTGTTCCACAGCACCTACAATTTCTACCAAAGAAAACTTAATTGTGTTAAAGCACACGCACTAGCAATTTGAGCAATATAAATTAATTTCCAATTTTGGCTCCAATAATCGTGCACAAATGTACATAAGTAGGCCGGCGTAAATGCCGTAAATACGTGACGTCAATTTGGATCTTCGGAGTTATCCCTCAATTTCGTCTGCGTCCTTTTGAAGGTGAACTCTTCGCCGCTATAGCCGCATTCTACAAGCACACTGCTGCCGCCACAAGCAACTTAAAGGCGGCTATACTATTTGATATTTCCACCAATAGGGCACCAGCTTAGATATCCTACTAGAAATACCTAAAAACCTTCGAAGTGTCTATCAGAGTCTCACCATTCCCCGAATACAAGTAAAACCCAAAGGCAACTAACTGTCTCTCACAACTCCCATTTCCTAAATACTTACCACCAACCACCTACAGTTAACAATATAAGTAAGCCTTAAACAAAGTTTGAATACCCAAAGTCTTCCAGTATGCTGTAAACTTTATTAAGTACCTAATACCGAAGCCTTTAAACTAGTATTAGTCTCTCAGTACATACATATCAACACCCTTTTTTAACTTTCCAATCTCTAGACATTCTGAAGCTGAATCAAGACTCGATGGCTACGATTTGGGTCATTTTTAGCCACTACACATGAATACCGCTTAAAACTGGTTCATTCATAATAAGACTTTCACGCATTCAAATATTCATACGTAAAATAAAAAAAACATCCACAATTACTAATTAATAGTATCTCATGACCTGTCTTGTAAGAATATGACTAGTAAGCCTCAAAACCTAATGTTCTACTGCTGTCTATTTAAACAGCTCGCGAACTCGGATCATTAGGCAGTTAGCGTAACCCTTTACGTATGTCCCGTATAAAACTAATAGCATTTATATAACGTACAGATGAAATTTTTACACATAAAACTTTGGTTTATAAGTGCTATAAGTTTTACATAAAAATTTGCGCTAACTGTCTCTTATGACGTCAGCACGCAACTGAATTTTTCTCCTCGTCTATTGGCTTTTGACTCATTGGTTTTTGAATGTGCCAATAGACGAGGTGAAAAACCCAGGTGTGCGCTGATGTCATAATGTCCTGAGTTCGCGATTTAAATAGGCAGTCCTTAATTTAGTAGGGAAATTTCAGGATTTATAATTATCAAGCTTAGCAAAGCATAATAATTTTGATCAAAAAGAGCTACATTTGAAATCTTTGTAAGAAATAGCTAATTGTAAGAATTTCGTAATAAAACTCATTTTGCACTTGCACTCAAGCGTACGACATGTGAGGCAAGTGAATAAGCGAGAGGCATAAGTAAAAAGAGATTGACGACTGTTAAACACTGAGAACCCTGAGGTGATTTAAAGTATTTACATATATTGTCTGGAGGTGTGTAGGGTTTAAATAAAAGTGCGTAGTATAGGTATATAGTCAAGGACATGGTGTGTACATACACTATTGAATGATAGCTATTTGTTGAGAAGGAGAGAGGCGCGAGTGTGGTGCGGACATTGAAGAGCTCCTCTCAACGGCGAGAGAGAAAAGCTGTTGGTCGACATAGGAAAAACACAAGACTATTTGGGGTTGGGAAATGGGATGCTAAGAGCAGCAGCCGCCATACTCTTCGTCACAATTTTCCCAACTTTTCTTCACTCGAGAGGTCAACATGACTGATACAAGACGTAGGGTCAAATTATACGCTCTTAATTCGGAAAGGCAGTGGGATGACCGAGGGACGGGTCATGTTTCCTCCTCGTACGTTGACCGTCTTAAAGGAATATCTCTTCTAGTCAGAGCCGAAACGGATAGTAAGTTTTTATAAAAAAATTAATCATTTTTTCTTGTCAACAAAAATTGTAACCAATTCACATCATTAACATTTCCACTTGAGACTTTTTTCTTGTTCGTTTATGGAGGCAACATTTGTTGTTCGTTGTTTAGAATGTTCCGTAATTTGAAGCTGTAATGAATGAATTATTGAATAATTATTAAAAGAAACAATGTCATTGAGATTATTGGAATATTATTGTTGTTGTTTACGTCAATGTTATGAATTATAATTGGTGTGTGTGTGAGTGTGTGGGTTGAAATAATTATTATGCGTAATTATTCTTTGGTGTAGGCTCGCTTTTATTGGAATCTAAAATTCAACCTGACACCGCATATCAAAAACAACAGGTAAGAAAATAAGTTCTGGTTCTTTTTAATTGATGATTTTAGGTAATTTTGTTGAAGTAAGTTGTAGGTGTACGTGATGGTGGAAGTAATCAGGGAAGAGTTGAGGGATGAAGTAATTTGCTTCATTGTGATTAATTATTTTTAGTTGTGGGTACATGAGTATTGATTTTTTCTGAATCGACTTATTGATTGAGGAGATGTGGTGGAATGTGAGTTTTGTTGTGGGTGTTAAGTTGTTTCATACACGTGTTGATAGAAGGGAATTACGGCAGGATTTGGTGGATTTTGAAGTGTAAAGTTGTCTTTTGTAGGAGTTTGAAATAATGTTTATCAAAAATGAGATATTGAAAGGGTAGTTGTTTTAAATTGTTGCTGCGCAGACGGGAATACAGGAGTTAGACACTGCTCATGTGTATATTTGACATGCTCGATGAAAGTTGGGGAGTATTTATGTTGGCTTTTTTGTTCCTAGGATACTTTAATCGTATGGTCAGAAGGAGATAACTTTGACCTGGCATTAAGTTTTCAAGAAAAAGCTGGTTGTGATGAGATATGGGAAAAGATTTGCTCTGTTCAAGGAAAAGACCCATCCGTTGACATCACGCAGGTATGGAGGATTTTGAGTCATTTACGTTTTGACCAGCTTTCGAGCTGATAGTGAACAGAGTATTTTAGAAGCAGGATAGAATCTTTGTTTGTAGCATTGAGTTTTAGAAGTTTTGGGATGTGCAGGATGTTGTGGAAGAATCGGAAGATGAAAGATTCGAAGATGTAGCTGATCCAGCACCGCCAATAGAGTTACCTCCTCCGGAAGCGGCTCGGTTAGAAGAGTTGCAAGACCTTGTGGCCAGTTGCTTAACGGTGCCTTTAAGAAGAGAGAAATTGTCACTTGCTCTTGAGCAGGAATTTTATATTAAGAAGCTCCTCGAGGTTTTTAGATCTGCCGAAAAGGAAGGAGACAAGAAAGCCCTTCAGCATTTGTATCACATTTTTCGAAGTATGTTTTTACTGAACAAGAATGCGCTGTTTGAGATCATGTTCTCTGGTAAGGATATTTTCCGTTATTTACTCTTTAACAATAATTGAATAGTAGTGCATAATTTTGGTAGGCCGATGATGAACACTCAAGAAGCAAAAGGGAGGCTGGCCCTACGAATGACTCTTTTGCAACCAATTTTTATTTATCTGTTTATTGTTTAAATCGTTGCGATTGGGTATCATTTCGGAGAAGCTGGCAGTTGACCTGATGTGCTATGATTATGAGAGCTGAGGAACTCGAAAATTTTTGAAATCAAGACTATTCAATATGGCTGATTTGAAAGAGACAAACTCAGGTTTAAATAGAAGTTATAATTTTTTCATATATAGATGAGTTAATATTCGACGTTGTTGGTTGCCTGGAGCATGATCCAGGCACATTGGTTCCAAAGAAACATAGAGAATATTTGAAGACACGAGCAAAGTTTCGCCAAGTCCTTCCCATCGCCAACACTGAGCTTATGTCGAAGATTCATCAAACATACCGAGTGCAATACATTCATGATGCCGTTTTACCAGCACCCTCAGCATTTGAAGAAAACATGCTCTCCACCTTGTCATCCTTTATATTCTTTAATAAAGTAGAAATAGTTAGTCTCATCCAGGTGCGTTGACATAATATCATTCTAACTCGTATCGCTCATGGATACGATGTGGAGCTGAACTGTACTGAAATAATACTATTCTGTAAATATTAATGAATTGCAGGATGACGAAAAATTATTGAAGGATTTATTCACCGAACTAACGGATGAGTCAACCACCATTTCTAGAAGAAAAGATCTCATTTTATTCCTGAAAGAGTTATGTGCCTTTGCCCAGAACTTACAACCTCAAGCACGAGAAGTATTTTACAAAGTAAGTTATTTGGTGCCGCTATTAATTAACTGTCTTGCAAGTCAGTGTGTGCGGTTTTACTATTGGAAGCTTGTAAAAATTACATTAGCAGAAGCTACACTAAATTATCAAAACATTTACTGCATTGTAGACCTTAACCGCAAATGGCGTATTGCCGGCACTGGAACTGTCACTACCAATCCCTGATGGTCCCGCTAAAAGTGCCAGCATCGATGTCCTCACAGCAGTTGTTGAATTTTCACCTACAGTCGTTCGAGAGTACTGCCTTCAGCAAGCATCTGACGTGGATGATGTAAGTGTTTTTTAACTGTTCAAGAGATAAACCCTGCTAGGAAAATATGATCATTTGCCCTGAATTGTACTGACATGTCGAAATCTTTGTGTTAGAGTAATTGTTTCTTTTTTTATGAAGGACCAGCTTTTCCTAAATGTAATCATAAAGCAGTTGATAAATGACAAGGATCCTGAGTTAGGAGGCGCAGTGCAGCTATGCGGTGTCTTAAGAATTCTTATTGATCCTGAGAATATGTTGACCGCTCTGAATAAGACTGAGAAAGCAGATTTTTTGAACTTATTCTACAAACAGTCCATGCATGTACTCATTGGTAAATTGTTTAAAAGATAAAAGTTTACCCTAACCACCAGCAAATGTAAAAGTCTTATTGAAACGTAACAATGTATTTTATTATAATTATCGATGCAGCCCCTTTAATAGCCAATACTTCGGGCGAAAAACCATCGAAAGAAGATCTTGGAACAGCTCAGTTGTTGTGGCTGTTGTTGGAGCTGCTCAGTTTCTGTGTAGAGCACCACAGTTATCACATTAAAAGTTACATCATCAACAAAGACTTGGTTCGGAAAGTCCTCGTTCTAATGAATTCACCCCATACTTTCCTTGTCCTCAGTGCACTTCGTCTCCTCCGAAAAGTTCTAGCCTTGAAAGACGATCTATACAATCGATACATAATCAAAGGAAGTCTTTTCGGTCCTGTAATTGATGCCTTTATGAAGAACAAAGGACGTTACAATCTTCTTGACTCAGCTATAATTGAAACATTCGAATTTATCCGAGTTGTAAGTAGAGACGAATCACTAGTCAGAATGGGATTTTTTCTCTAACATAGTAGGTATTATGTAATCAGGAATTGCGTATACTTACATTTTATTTGTGTTTGCAGGAGGACATAAAAATATTAGTATCTCACGTGATAGAAAATTACAGTAACCTACTCAACCAGGTGAATTATGTTCAAACTTTTCGGCAGTTAAGATTGAAGTACGAACAAAACCAAGATCGACTGAAAGATCGAACGGCGCTTGAGAGCGTACCAGCTCTGTTAAGAAATTCAAGGTTTCGCAGGGATCCTAGACAACTGGACGAAGATGAAGAAATGTGGTTCAATGATGATGACGATATTGAAGATGGTGAAGCTGTTGTTCCTGCTGGTAATACTTCGGAGCTATTAGCAAGAAATAGTAAAATCGATGCAGATTTAGAATCACTAGGTACGACCAATTTCTTCAAAAACTTTAAGTCATTTTCATTCCAAGTGCCTTCTACAAGCCGAAAATGTGTATTGTATCATTCTTTCGTTTACAGGGAAGTTGTTGGATAAAAAAGCGGATTCAATAGCGGCAAACAGAGCTAGTATAGGGAATCCATTAAGTCCCAGATCCGCTCAACTTTCTACGAATAACGTGTCCCCCTCATCTTCCCCTAATTCCGTTACGACCCCCTCGTCTACAAGTAGTGACGGGAAAGCAATATTGGGCAACAAAAAGGTAATTGAAAATGATGCCAGTTGCAAATCAGTGCTGGCTGTCTGCAATATTGCTTTGCACTGCAAGGCTAAAGTATAATCCTTAAGCTGTACGCAAGAACAAGTAATGCAAAATCATTGATAACAATTTTTCCTTGCTACAAATCACAATAATTATTTCTTGCTGCATGAAACCAGTGCAGTGTAGCGCAAGACTGGTAGTTGGTATCTCAATTGCTTTGCGAGACTTTAAAGCTGGTGCTGTTGCTTTAAAACCCATTATAAATACAGACGAAGTTAATGAAATAATTATCTTCAAATATTAACTGACTCATTGTGATTTGGAGCATGTTGCTTCCATAGGTAACACTGATATTAATGTAGAATAATGGAAAGGTTGTAGTTTGTTATGGATATCGCTTTTCTGATAAAACTTTTTTTGGTATCATTGTATATAGTCAATATTTCAACAAATCTTTGCGACTCTACAGGAATCTGTGACACAGGTTTGTTGTCTTGTCTCTGTCGTCTTTTTACATGTTAAATCTTGTGATGGCTTATGCAAACAATGTATTGGTTAATTTTAGATTGGTCTCGTGGACTATGAGGGTGATTCAGACGAAGAGGAACCGGAAGATGCAGAAGATTCCCTGAATACAAGTACTAGTGGAGGAGATGAGGATAAACCAAATGCTAAGAGAGCTCGACTTTCGTAGTGTTAAATGAACGCACGTCCTTATCCCCCTCCCCAAAGGTAAAAGTAAGTTGTAAGAAATAAATATACAAAATTAATGGCAAAAAAAATCATATAAAATCCCTCTGGGAATATTATAATTGAACGAAAATACTATTTATATGTGTGGGAGGAGTTCCCTACCTACTACAAAAACACGATCTATTACAGAAGAAAACGGCGGTTTTTTATTATCTCAACATTTGTGTAATGTACCGTATTAGACAACCTGATAAAAATTGCTTTGATGGTCATACTTTTACTCAAGTACGCAAGAGTGAAGAAAATAATATATTCTTGAGTGATTTTTTCCAGAGAAATTGATGATTATTACTATTATTGTTGTTTTCATGCTTTGTTGATCTGTATTTCGTTGTTCACTTGATTCTTGTTACAAAATTATAAGTTATGCAGACCAAAGCATGTCCATTATATTTACCTGTTTAAGAAATCGAACATAATTACATGTTTATTACTCCTACTACCATAACCTCGTTAATACATAACAGCTTAGTTTTTATTTGTATGAATTCCAAAGTGCATAATTATTATTATGATAATAATAATTTTGGACATAATCCTAAGATTCGCTGTATTTTTAATTAATTTCCCTCCATTCGTAATAACAACAGAACATGTGTCCGTTTTTTGGGTGTTGAGTATGGGTAGTTAGTATGTATTGGGGTCTCTAGCTTGCATACTACAATAAAAAAGTATTGCAGTACACGGTAGATTTATTAGCATGTTGTTGGGTAAAAAGAATTGATAGTACTTTTGATGTGAGCTAAATTTATGCCTGTTGTGTAAATCGTTACTATATCTATATTTAGTACAATGGAAATGCGATTTATATGAAAAATGCAAACCAACTACCAAAGGTTGTAATTATTATTATCATCATGGAGGAAAAGCCAATAGTGCTGCAACTTCATAATGGCGACGATGATCAGCCTAGTACTCGTAACAACACTGATACAGCAACCTTCGGTTCTGATTAGTTGTCTGCTATTTTTTTGCGTGTTCTAAAGTAAAATGAAACAAATTAATTATTGTTAATGTGTATGTAGAATATGAATGATTAATTCGCATACTTTCTAAAAACGATTTAAGAACAATAATTATTAAATACTTTTTAAGTTTCTACAAAACGAATTATCAATGTTGACATTTGAATGTGCATTTAAGTGACAAATCTTTCGAAGCATTTTGTATGTTATCTAAGGAGGATATGATTATTAGGACCATTGCTAAATGGTAAAATTTGACCATTATGAAATGTGTAGTGATATAAACAAAAAGCGATGACCTAATTAATTCCTTACTACTCATGTTTTTAAACACAAAGTTCAAACTTTGTCGTTGTTTATAATATATTATGTTATTATGTAAAGTTAAATATATTATGCTTGTACGGAAAAACTGCAGTTATGATTGTTAATTACTTATTTTGAGTTGGTTTGTTTTTATTAATTTATACGATGTAAGCATTTGATTGCGTTATCTTTTATAAATATCATTTCTATGATTTTAGCAAGCTATTTAAACACTTTCGTGTGTCAATTCTCTTGTAGAATACAATCTCTCTTTCTTAGTTTACTACAAATTGAGCGTTACTGCTACACGTGTTACATATTTTAGTTAATACAGAGACAGGTTCTTAGGCTTCGTTTAGTTTTGTAAAAAATGGATGGCCTTCGCTTATTTAGTAACAGTGCACATGCATCGTTCCCAACTTAGTGTCGGTTACTAAGTATCGGCATGGGTATTTGAGAAAAAGTGTTTTGTTATAGAAAATGCTGTTCTGCATAGGTTGCTTTATTTTTCCAGGGGGGTTCTCACTAGGTCAGTAGAAATCTGGAGGGCAGTCAGTCAAAGATTATTATAATCTCTATTGGCCATTTTTTTCGAATCTAAACAAAGGTTAATGCTAAGTATTAGACGTACAAAAAAGATAACGAATTATAATCACGCCAGGGATTTCAATGTGGAAGTTATCTCAATGTACTTACCAGTAATATAGATAAAAATTTTAATTTTCTGTTTAAGCATATATTATATATGTTATGAGGTCTTATTACTTATTATTAAAATTGTTCTGCCAAATGGCAAACTAACAATAATAATTATTGAAGATGCTGAGAGAAGTAACTAAACTATTTCGCAAGTGCGTAACCAACCAAAAACAAATAGAATTTATTTTATTCCAAGGACAGAAATTGAAAATGGCAGCACACAAAATGCATGTGGAAACCACTTTTTAAATAGAGGAATGACCTATACCGAAGTTGGTTGTTAAGGAATGTGTAGATGAACAATTACTTGTATGTGCTTGATTGCAAATGGATGTTCTGGAAATTTCGGGAAGCAATTATTATTAATGTCGAGTTTATGACGTTGTAATAAGAAAAGTATGGGGGTTCCTTCGGAAACGTTGTAAAAGTGATAGGTTTCGTACATACATAAAAAAATAAGTGCATACATTTAAGTAAGTGAAGCCACAATCGATAAGATGCGATGATTTTGTATGAATCAAGAGTTACTATTTGTGAATTCAATTATTATTATTAGTTATAGTAAAGTTAGGAGGTTATTTTTTTAAATAACCAGTTTACCTATACATATTGTAATTAGCATTTGAATTTGAACAAGAAACAGCTATAACGAACACAGAATTTCTTTTGGAAACCACCTATGTCTGTAGGAGTAATTATGTATGTACCACAACTAATTGTCAGGGATGAAAATATTAGTAATGTAGATAGTTGTGTGTATCACACTGAAAAAAGGAATATTCCTATAAGTAGCGGTTATTAATTGCAAATATGGACCCACTAAAAGTATAACAAATGGTCCTTGTAAGTTTTTACTCTTAGATACTAATTAACTGTAATATAATTATTATTGCGTATATGCATTACAATACATTTTCAACTCATAAATTCGTAAACACAGTGCGCATGTGAGTGGTTGTGGAGAAAACATGGTTTGGAATAAAATCCAAGAGGATAAAACACTTAAATGTTCGTATTTAATTCTTCTTCTGTTATTCATGTAACATTACCTTTAACATGATAATTGTATGAAAAGTATATTTCCAGTTGCAATAGAGGGAACATGAAAATATTTCTATTATCCGTTTGATTCTTTGTAAAGTACTGTTCATTTGGAATCAACCCCGAGCACTGCCGAGCAGTTACAAACCGTTAAATGAATAATGCAATGATTAATGTTTTTATTAACTATGTCCATATGCACACCTTTCGTATATGGTCTACAGATTTAACCTCCGTTGTATGTATTTAACTCAGTCAGATTAACTCACTGAGTATACAAAAGAATTATCCTGCAAGGATTTCTCCTGAAAGGAAGGCAAACGTTATTAATCGGCGTCATTCGAAGAATCATACACTGAAAAATCAAAGGCTATAACAGTGACGTCCATTACGTACTTTCTCCCAAAGAATCAATCTGTGAACAATGTGATGTATAAAATATTTTGACCAGGGACTTCATCAATATGAAGGAGATAATTAACGTGAGGCTGAACTAAGATGTGAAAACTTCTTCCTTTTACCCATAAAGTTATCGTCCGTTGCGGAAGGACCACTCGCATAGAAACCATTTGTTACCTTTGATTAGGAGATACGTTTCTTCCATATCACGGAATTCGCAGATATGGAAGGAAAGAAATCTATGTGAATACAGTCTGGCCAGTTGTAAAAAAGTTTCGGCATGAACTGTGATATGTATCTACAGTTGGAAGTATCCGAGAAAAATAAGCTACTTTGGGAATACTTTCGCTATAGATTGCAATAACTCATCAATCAAATCTACAATGTACCTGTTTCATGGCTCGCTTAGTCATTAATGTTTGATTGCGTACAAAATTGACTACTGCTAGCTGTTCCTGTGGAAAAATACATAATAGATCTCATCTATCCACATGAAAAAAGTCTGATAATTACGTATGTCAAAAGTATCTCAATGGATCAAATCGTTTTTAAATCACATCCAACTCATGCCCAGTAGTGGTAGTCATAAGGAATAAATAATACTAGAGAGATTGATATCGCAACTCAATCAGCCATTATTTTTTACAGGGACATTCAATGCAATTTATACACCCCCTTTATCATATCTATACAGTACTTTTCTGATCTCATTCCATCTTATTAGCTTGCACATATTTCTACCTGACAAACAACCAGTTCTTTAGATCTCAGAAAGTATTGCGAAAGGCTCAAATAAAATGCAACCTAAAATTTCAAAGGAAAAATATTTGAAGCAAGTTTAAGAGAGAGTAATGTTACAAATTATATACGCTACAAAATCCAACTCTCTCAACCTGATGAATGTAATAAAAACTCATAAATCCGCTTTTTCGTATTCGCAACTTTATTTACAGCAGTTTAACTTTTGATTAAAATGTACTCATAATTTTTCCAATTTGTTTCAGTCAGAATAATTTTGAAAAAGAATTTTACATTCTGGAAGATTTTTGGAAAAGCACTCGTTAAGCTCAAAGCCTTACTACCTTACGCTTGCCTTTACATTCTTTCCTTCAACATTTCCCCTCTTATTACGATGCACAGTGGGCTAAAATCGAAAAAACCGGAATTTTTGATTTTGCCCAAAAGTCAAAGTGATGCAAATTATTACCGCATATGGATTTTCTCAAGCAAAGTATAAAACTACATCTTTTTTGAAATTTGCACCACCCTAGCCCTACCATGCTAGGAATAGGACGGCTGAATGTCGATTTCTTAAACATGGGGTGAATGGAATAACGCGAGTTCTACGTCACACTGGGTGAAAAATGTGCGTAGGCCTAGCATTAAAGTAAAAGCTGATTTT